>CAUYRT010034833.1:0-26268 GCA_963574885.1 Lepilemur ruficaudatus
CACCATTTCTCTTTTAGATATATACAGTGTTGTTAAAAATTTATCTTTTCCTTCTCATTTTCTTCTCAATTCTCACTTCCTGGGCTTACTACACTTGAAAGAGTCATAAAAGTATAGCTTGAAGTCTGATAAATTGATGCCCTCTCAATGTGTTCTTTTTGCTTAAGATTGCTTTTGCTAAATGGGGTCTTCTCTGGTTCCATACGAAGGGAGAATTATTTTTTCTAGATCTGCGAAAAATGATGTTTTTATAGGGATTACACTGAATCTGTAGATTACTTTGGGTAGTGTACACGTTTTAACAGTGTTGATTCTGCCAATCCATGAGCATAGTATGATTTTTCATGTGTTTATGTCCTCTGCTATTTCCTTCCTCAGTGTTTCATAGTTTTCCCTGTAGATGTCTTTCACCTCCTTAGTTAAGTATAGTTACTCTTCTTCTCTACCACAAGCAAGAATATAAGTTTAAGCAGGGTAAAGACCATGTTTGTCTTATTCCCTTCTGTATCCCTCAGAACTGGAATGGTGCTTGACTCATTTAAACCTAGATTTGTTGAATGAATAAATAAATGAATACCTTTATGCTTTCTGACCTTCCCGAATTAGAATATAGATCTTATACATCTTATAACCCTATTGCTTAACAAGTACCTCAGAGTCTTCCAGAGAGTAAACTGTCAAATGTTTGTTCAACTGAGTAGAAATGAAATCCATTATCTCTATGAAGTAGTAATACTTTTTCAATAGTTTAGGTCCTTTTATACCCAGATATAGAAAATGATATTTCAGTTCATTAATGAAGTAACAATGGCACCCAGATTTATCACAGCTCTTTGTTCCATATAACTACTTTCGGAAAGTAGGAAATGATCCACCAGGGAGGACAGTTCAGCAGGATATCAATAACTGTGTCACATGAAGAATGTTTAGTGCTTAAATAGATTTGGAAAACCCCAAATTAAATCAAGTTCAACACATTTCTTTATAATTGAAATTCTTAGAATCTTTAATTAGCTAATGTGCATTTTGAATCTTCAAGTAAGAGCTATACAATAGTACTTCATTTCTCAAATTTCTTTGACCATGAAGCTCTTCAATACACATTTAGAAGAGGTTTAACAAAGAGTCTGGACATGGCTTATGGGGGTTTGAGGGATCTGGCTCTGATCTCATATTGACATCCTTTTTTCCTCTCTCACTAAGCTGTAGTCATTGTGGTGCTTTTACTGTACTGAGGCCTTTGTGCATGCTTTTCCCTCTGCCTGGAGTATTCCTCTGCTATGACCTTTTTCTCTTCATTTTTTGGTCTTTGGTGTAAAACCCTCTTTACCTTAACTTTACCAGTCTAAAATCAGTCTGCCTGGAATGTTGTTGATGGCTTCCTTTTTTTTTTTTATCCTTCACCTGTTTATCATAATCTGTAGTTAAAAGTTGTAGTTAGATTTGTGTCTTATACTTTAAAATATTCCTAACTTATCTATTTTCTTTTAATATTATCTATAGGAGATAATCCATTGTATAAGTGTGCATTTCTAAATTCCATATTATAAACATTGTCAATGGTCGTTTTACTTCTCTCTCTTTTTTTTTTTTGTAAAAATAGTCCATTTGAACTTTATGTCCTTGAAAGAAAATAAAAAGTTTTACTAGTACTTTAACCAACACAGGTGTAGTGATAACTGCATGAGGTAGAGAGGGGAGGAGATTAGAATAGATGGGCTTCGGCATTCAGGCCCTGCTGTTTCAGAGATATGGGCTGCTGCTTAGAGAGTAGTGCCTGTCATTATCTTTAAATTGTTTACTTCATTGAAATCTTTCATTTTCATCTCTTGTTTACCCTCCCTAAACTACCGTCAACATGTAGTTCTATTTATTTACAGTGTTTATTTTGTAAAAATGAAGCTTCTTTACAGTTATTTCCTCAAGCAGAAAATAATAGCACAGCCTGCTTCAGTATTTACACTTTTTTAAACAAAACACTGTATCAGCTTTTCCCAATCAGGCCATCAAAGGTTTGTCTGGCTGCCTTTCTTCTTTTTCTGCTTCTCTTTGTGTTCTCTTTCTCACTCTCTCCCTCCCGTTTCTAATAGATCTCAGCTGTACATATGGCAATTAAGCTTTGTAATACTCAAAAGAATACAGCCCAAAACCAGAAATAAAAAGTGAAAGATTTTATTTTTGTTTGTGCTCATCAATTTCAGGAAAGATGTAAGGGAAAAGTTACCTGTATGTTCTTTTGAAAAGTTTTTATATTATAGACAATAATAGCCACAAGCAATCAAGGTATAAAATATTAAAAGATTATAGCCAATGCAAAAATAAGAACCTCGGAGCCAAATAACTCTGAAAAGAACCATCCTTAGTGTCTAGAGTCTTGGTGATCTTGGAATTGATAAAGACCTGAGAATATCTCCCATCAAGGCATCAAGGAAGGAGTGAAGCATTCTCTCTGTTCTGTTTCTTTTTCTTCTCTCCCTTTCTCTCTCTCTCTTTCTCTTCTTCTTCTTCTTCTTTTTTTGTTTTATAACACAAGGGAGGGCAAGATTCTGAGGCAGGGAAGGATTTGGGTATGTGTCAGGAAAAGTGTTGCTGTGATTTTATCTTAGGGTCCTCTGCTTTGTCTTCCTTATGGTTGGCTTTTCTCTGCTGTGCTGATTATTTTAGCATGTAGAAAAAAATTGACTGCAGCTAGAAAGTCGCCTTAAGAAATGTGAACTTTTGAGGGTATTTGAGCATAAATTTAGACAATTCACAGACACTGGGGACAAATCAGAGTGAGACTTGGTCCTTTATCTACTCTTTATGCTGGATGCATTAACATTCTATAGAAAGTACAAATCTGACTTTAGCATTGTGTGTGTGTTTAAATTGTGCTACTGTATAGATATGAGCTAGTTCATGTGAATATCCAACTAGGTTGTTGTCTGGTGTTTTCTCATCATTTATATACATGTTTGTGTGTGTATATGTGCATGTGTATGTGTCACATCTAAAATCCAAAAGTTTATATAGGTTAATCATAGATTATTTAATATTTTGGATCCTTGCTGATAACTGTACTTTATAATCTCAGCACACCTAAACTTTATAGACAATAGGGCAAGAATATACATTTCTAGACTGTGCAAGTAGGCAGTTTTGCTTTAAAAATAGATATGAAATGTTTCTGTATTAGAAACATTTGTAAAATATCTTTAGAAGACATGTTTGGTGTATAAAACTTGAGTGGTCTGCCTTTTAAAATGAATATTACATGTTGGGAGCAGGAGGCTTTATGAAAAATGTTGATGCTTATGGAATCTGCTTGTGAGATCAAATATTAAAAATCAGTCTGGCACACAACAGATGCTGAACTAACTAATTAACTAATTTAACAAAACTTTGAGTACTTACTGGGTACCCAACATTCTTGAACCCTGGAAATGAAGCAGTGAAAAACCCACATCAGACACCAGCCCTCAGAGCTCTATGCTCTGGTGGGGAAGACGGATAATACGAAGTAAATTTCCAGGTTGTGACAAGCACCGTAAATACAAATATAGCCAACTAGAAGCATTCAGTGTTATATTGTGTGGTGACTGTCTGTTAGTGGGGTCAGGATAAGCATTTCTGAAGAGGGTATTTTTAAGCAGAGACTTGAATGAAGTGAGGTGCAATATCAATTCCTGGGGAATGTGCAAATAGTGAGGAAAAAATCAGTTGTGAAGTCCCTGTGGAGGGAATGGACTTGGTGTGTTCAAAGGAAGGCCAGGGAGATGTAGATTGGTAAGCAAGGGAGAATTTCAGGAGACTCCAGGGAGTTTGGCAGTTTTCAGTTTACGTAAAGCCTCGTAGGCCCTTGTAAGGCGATTGGATTTTCTTCTATTTTATTCAGTTTATTCTGTGTTTGATGGGAAGTCATTTTAACAGCTTTTTAAAGGCTTGGATCACAGGAATGGTGTGACATTACTGAAAAGGTCATTTTGCCCACTGTATGATAAACCAGGAGAAAGAGGGATGTTGGGAAGGTGTGAAATTGGTGGGCAGATTTAAGAAGCATTTGCATTGTAGTAGTCCAGTGCGAAATTGTCTTGAATCAGAATGGTGGCACTGAGGGCTGTACGAATTAGTTGAACTGGGAGTGTAATACATTTTGAAGGTAGAACTGATAAAACTTGGTGAGTGATTGGTTGTCTATGAGGGGAAGAAAGAAATTAATCCTAAGTTTTTCACCAAGGGGTAAAATGGGCCTTTGAAAATATTAATAGCACTTATATACCTTCTGGCATGAGGTAAAGTATAGCCACTTACAGAACTGTGGAAAACTGGGAGGAGAGGGATTTGGGGGAGACCTAACAGGTTAGTATTAGATATCGTAAGTTTGAGATGCCAAAGAGATCGTAAGTTTGCTATGTAAACAGAGATACTGAGTATGCAGTTAAATATATGAGCCTGGCATTCAGTGGAGAAGACTGACAATTTGAGTCGGAAATCATCTATTTATAGAAGACATTTGAAGTTGTGAGATGGTATCAGAATACCTGATGAGTGATGATGAAGAGAGAGATGGTCTAGCTGTTGAGCTCTGAGTTGCTCTAACATGAAGTCAGGAAATAAAAACAGAAGCCAGCTAATAATATAGGAAAGGGTCTGCAGGGAAATAGGAGGGCCATGAATGAAATAAATGTGTTTTAAGAAGGCAGTGGGGTCAGAACGTCAGCTGCATTTACAGAGTTTAAGTTGGATAAGGTTTGAGAATTAGCCATTCATTTAGCCTGATGGTCATTTATTTGGACTAAAAAGGGTTCGGGTAGAATTTTTGGACTCATATTCCAGGTTGGATGGGTTAAAAAGACAACAGGAAGTGAGAAAGTGAAGGCAACAAGTGTAGACAACTTTTGTGAGAGAATATTCATTAAAGGGGAGTAGCAAAGTGGATCGGTAGCTGGAAGAAAAATCAAAGTTACAAAGTTACTTTTAAGATAGACATTTCAACTGATGGGATCAAACTGATAGAGAAGGGAAAGTTGATGAGTCAGTAGAACATTGAAAGCTGTAGATGCCCACTTTCGAGAAGGAAAGGAAAGATGGGACTTTGACATATTAATAGAGTATTGGTCTTAGAAAAATTCAGGGATAATTCATCTGATATATTAAGAAGGAGACAGTATATGAGTTTTATTCAGAGAGGGAGGCAGATTTGATGGGGCATTGTTAATGTTCTCTAATTGCTTCTGTTTTCTCATTTAAATAAAAGGCACGGTGATAACACTTGAAAGTGAAAAGTTAAGGGAGAGGTATTCAAAAGTCCAGGTGAGAGGAAATTTGGAACTCTAGTCTGAGAAAACTGGAGAGTTGTTTCACTAAAGAAATGTGATAGGCTTCCTGAGTGATTTGAATTTCAGGATTGAGTTTTGCTAGGACTAGGAGAGTGATGTAAGGAAATAATTACTATGACAGACCGTGAGAATCCTATGTTGGATAAGCACGGAGAGAATGACAGAAGTTGGATAGTAGGTAGCGAAGGTATGCCCTGCTGAAGGGGAAGTGTTGGGATGAGAGAACTGCTTGTTTTGGCTTATGAGGCAGCCTGGCAAAGAGAAGGAGAAATGCTCTGACTTTGTCTGAATCACACCCAGAACTCTTTGAAATCCAGGAGAAGGGCAGTCTCTTAGGAGTCCTTCAATAAATGTCTGAATGACAGGGGTGCTCTATTTTCCTTAAATTTTTATATAATTAACATTTCCAAAAGGATAACAACTACTACAAAAAGAATCACAATTTTCCAGGCCAAATCTATTAAATGATAGTATTAAATAATAAGCCACCGCAGAAAGTATAATTAATTATGAGGTAAACTTTAGAGACAATTGATTTGAATATACTCAATTCATCAGCAAATATATTCTCTATATTGTTACCAGAGTAAGCCTTCTCAAATGCAGAGTTGATGTACAAATCACAAATGTAAACCTTTGTAACAGAATACCTGAAACTGGGTAATGTATAAAAAACAGGAATTTATTTCTTAGGGTTATAAAGGCTGAGGCATCCAAGGTCGCATCTGATGAGGGCTTTCTGGCTGATGGAGACTCTGCAAGAGGCCCGAGGTGGCACAGTCCTCTCACTTACTGAGTCTGTGACTTTACACATGCCATTTATTTTCCTTTGGAATACACTCCCTCTTCTACTTTTCATATGAACTATCTTATACTTCAAGACCAAATATCTATTTAATATTTCCCTGTATAGGAAACCCTCATAAAAACCTTCCCATCCCTATCCATGTCCCCTGACCCTCACCTTATTGCAACTTAATCTGGACTTCCCCTTCTTACTTAAATACTGCATTTATAGGCCTAATATTGTATATATTACATTACAAAAAAAAACTTCCCCATTTTAGTCTTTCCTCTGGACCGAATGGTACTTTAGTGACCTGCCTTTTGACTTGATTTACACAGCATAGGCTTGCTTTTGAATAAATACTTGTTAACTATTTGAATTTTTTTCTAAAATAAAAGTATTTATCTTTAGAGAATACTCTATAAATTTCATGAGATATTTAATAGTAAGATGCTTTGCCATTTTCTTTGGCTTTTGTTATTAAAAATTGCTTCTATTTCAAAATATTTTCCTCTTCCCATGCTGCCATATATTACAACCTTTTAAATTGCTGTTTTATATCATTGATTTAATTTTACTTGTGCCCTTAGTAACTTATGGAAGCAATATTTTTTTAAAAAATAAAAAAATCATAATTCATTTTTAAGTATTCTTATAAAGCCCATTCTTTGTAAGTATGGGGATATTTTAGTTTTTAAATTTGTACATTTCTTAATGGTGATGACATTTTAATACTGTGTTCTTTAACTTATTAAAAGGTTTTATTCTTTCTAAGACATCTACTAAAAGAAAGTAAAAATAAAAAACTTTTATTTTAAATAAAAATGGTGTTTTGTTTCCTGACTTTAAAATACATTTTAAAAATGTCAAAATAAACGTGAAAAGCGAAAATTAAATCTCCTGATCATATTTTTGAGAAGTGGTAACTCTATCTATTTTAATTAAGTCCCTAAAAAATTTTTAAATGTGAATGTCTCTAACCTAGGGGATAATTTTAGAGCAATTATGTATAAATTATTTGCATTATAATTTCCCTCCATCCCACATAGTCATAATTTTGAGTACTTTTCTTAACCACCCCCCATGAAATGTGTTAAGTGTTAAATAATTTCTAACTTGCAATCTATTTTCTATTGATCAACATAATTAACTGCCATGATTATTTTGATTTATAAACAATTATATTAATATAGAAGTATGCACTGAAATACACAAATAAGCAATTTAATTGTCATTTTTATTTAATTAGCATATTAGTCTGTAATTGTAACCATAATATATGTGAAATATAGCTTTCTTTTTATTCTGATTTCAACCTGAACAGATACAGTAGAGACTATAAAACCATTGTATTCAGTCTAAGTTTCAGTGGAAAAATTGCAGATTCTCTTAACATATATGTGTGTGTAGATAGATTTTCAAGATAAATATGGGTCAAGTTCATATAGATTGGGATAATGTGAAGGATTTATTTTATAGAATGAATACTACAGGTGCAGTTCAGCCATAGTGCTAAAAATCTACATAATATTGTTATTTATTATGCTCTTTTTTATAGTGCAGAGACAAATGCTTAATATGTCAACATTATCAATGATTGATTATTGACCGTTTAAGAGATCTCTTTTGAAAAATAAATGATTGAGAATTGCATGTTCCTTGCAATAGATGACAAAATCATAAATATATTAATGTTCTACATGTTGTATTATTTTGATTTAGTTTAAAGGTTGTCTTTTAAAAAGTATCTAATATACAAGTCCAGAGATGTCTAGGAGTGTATTAGGTAAAGCATTTTCAGGCCCAGACAATGCCTGCTGAATAGATTTACAAAGGGCAGATATCAATAGAGGAACACCAATACGTCTGTCTCTAGTCCTAACTTTTCCACTAGTATGTGAGTAACTAATTCTCCTTTCTCAAAGACTTTCTCTACATTGGTAAACTCTACATTGGTAAACTGAAAATTGGCCTAAACTCATCCCTGCCCTTTTCATACAAAGGAAAATTCAGCCTAGGATATACATCATCAGTGAAATTTCTGAGCTGTGAGAGAGAAATGGTGAAACAAAACTGCCAAGGTGAACTGGAGTGGGAGGAAACAGGTACTGATTTAGAATGTCAAAGGCAAAAGAAACTTCTCACTGCTATTTAAAGTTTATTTTTCTATGTCCTTTCTAAAACTTAACATGATAAATGATCCTCCTCCATGGTATCAGGTGGAATCATTGAGTATAGAGTCGGAAGGGTTTTCTGAGGTCAATTAGCCCATCTTCTCTCTAAGAGTAGGAATCATTTCTCTGCACTGTTTTTCATAATGTATAATTTTCTGCCAGTTTTTTTGAAAACAATTTGTCAGTACTTATATTAAAAAGTGGTATAGCATGATCACTGAATTATTAAATATAAGGCAATTTATTTGAGGGCTGCAAACCTACTGTACCAAAGTATTAAAATACTTTGTTCATTGAAATATTTCTTACAATCTTATTAATTAGAAACCAGAGAAAATATCCTTCTGGAATGATGAACAAATTAAGAAATTCTCAGATGAAAGAAAATAAAGAATATTCATTGCCCGCAAATGAATTCTTCTATCCTAGAGGAATGGCTAAGGGAAATTATCTGGACAGAAAAGAGATGATAAAATAAGAAATACTACCTTGTCAGGAAGGAATAAAGAAAATGAAAACAGTGAAAATATGGATAAATACAATAAGGTTTCCTTCTCTTTAGTTTTCAATTTATGTCACTGTGCAGACATCAACATGGATAATAAGGTAGTACTAGGAAGAACTCTACGTACATAAATTTGACAACTTAGATGAAATGGATCTTTTGTTAAAACCCACTACCAGAACTCACCTAGTATGAAATAGATAACTTGATTACCCTATAACTAATGAAATTTTAAATTATAAATTAATCAGATTTAATTTATAATTTAAAAGTACCTAAAATAAGAAATATACAAGTATCGATGTTTTCAGTAGATAATTTTATGAAACATTTAAGGAAGAATTCATGCTAATTTCATAAAATCTCTTCCAAAAAATAGAAAAAGAAGGAACAACTCCTAATTCATTTTATAAAGCCGCTCTTGCCCTGATACCAGAACCAGATTAAAATAGTAATAAAAGGATAACTGCAGATCAGTATTCCTCATGAATATAGATACAACATTCTTAACAAGATATTCAGCAATTTATAAGAATAATTTTATACCATAACCAAATAGAGTTTGTTCCGGAGATGTGAGGCTTGTTCAATATTTAAAATAATTTCTTACAAACAAGCATATTATACATTTCTACTAAAGAACAAGAAAACAGTTGATGCAAAAGTATTTTACAAAATTCAGCATGCTTTTAAAATAAAATGGCTCACAACAATAGAAATAGAGGGAGAATTTCCTAAATTTGATAAAGGACACGTACGAAAAACATAAATCCAACAACATGTTAATGTTTAGTAGCTAAAGACTAAATTCTTCCCTCCCAAGTTTCAGAGCAAGTGAAAGATGTCTGCTTTCACCATTCCTGTTTAACATCGTGCTGGAAGTTCTGGCCAATGAAACAAAGCAAAATAAATTGATAAATAAAAGGGATAAAAGACATAGAGATCAGAAAATAGGAAATAAAACTGTCTTCTGTGTGAATGACATAATTGGCTATATAGAAAATCCCAAGGAGTCTAAACAAACAACCCCACCCAAAATTTAATGCATGAGTTAAGCAAGATCATAGGATATAAGAAAGATATTTTAAAAAGCAATTGTATTTCTATATGCAAGTAATAAAAATGTGGTCATCTCATTAAAATATAATAAAAAATATATAATTTATAAATGCTTTTTCTTTACCTCTCTCCCTCTCTCCCTCCCACTCTCCCTCCATGTCTTCTCTCTCAAAAGAAATATTTAGGTGTAAATCTAATAAAATATGTGCAGGACTGTATGCTGAAAGGTATAAAATACTTATAAAAATAAAAATACCTAAAAAAATGGAGATGCATATGATGCTTATAGATTATATGACTGAAAATAGTAAAAGTATAATTTCACTTCAAATAAAAAACAGTTTAAAATAATTTCTATCAAAATCTCAGCAGATCTTTTAGAGACATAGACATAGAGATTATTCTAAAATTATATGGTAAGGCAAGCAACTGGAACAGCTAAAACAATCCCGTAAATGAGTAATAAAGTGGGAGGTTCAGTCTCCCCAATTTTAAGATTTATCATATAGCTACAGTGATCAAGACTGTGGTATCAGTGGAAGGGCAGGCACACAAATGATGTAATACAATGGACATATAATGATAGTGATATAATTGTTCTATATCTCGAATGCATCACTACCAAAATCCTGGCTGTGATCTTATGCAATAGTTTCCCCAATATTATCATTTGGGTAAACTGAGGAAGGTATATACAAGGTCTGTCTGCATTATTTCTCATAACTTCATGGTAATTCTACAAGTATCTCAAAATAAAGAGTTTAATTTAAGAAAAAAGCTCTATTTACATTGGAAGTATAAAGTGGCTAGAAGAAAACATACCAAACATTAATAATTATTTAATTATTCCCTCTCAAGGGCATTTGGCTGTAGTCTTCATTTTCAAAAACATATTGACAAAAAAATATATATATATTGGCATGGGTAATACCTTTCAAATAGATTCTTAAAAAGTAACTTGTATTTGAATTTAGTCAAATCAGGGACTTCTTATGCTTATGCAGTCATTTAGAACATCAATGCTAACTAAGATCATTTTGGGTCGGAGCTAATCCTCAACTTCAGAGTTCAGAAATTATGGCATTCCCTCCCCCCCCCCCCAGATTAAGCTATAGGAAACAAACACTAAACTTGTAAGAGGAAGATATAAAAAATAGTCGATTTAATAATATTAGATGAATTAAATGTTTTCAAAGTAATTGGGCTCCTTGTGTTCACTAAGCAATTTACCTTTGTTTTGTTACAGAGTTTGTGAATACAATAAGTAATTTCAAGAGTTTTTAAATGAGCATGGAATTAACACTCTTAGGTATCTCAAAAATCTCCATTAAAAGGGAAAAATTTTGTAATGAATGTTCTGTAAGTAAAGATACATTTAGGTGCAATTTCCCATCTTCCCCATGTATGGTGACTTTTGGGACACCCTATATAAGAGTTACATGATCTTTCTAGACCCCTATCTCTTACTATATACAAAAATCAAGCAAAATGGGTTAAAGACTTAAATCTAAAACCTGAAACTATGAAACCACTAGAGGAAAACACTGGGAAATTGCTCCAGGACATCGGTCTAGACAAAGATTTCTTGAGTGATACCTCAAAAACACAGACAACCAAAGCAAAAATGGACAAATGGGATCACACAAGCTAAAGAGCTTTTGTACAGCAAAGGAAACAATCAACATAGCAAAAAGACAACCCATAAAATGGGAGAAAATATTTGCAACCTACCAATCTGACAAGGAGTTAATAACTAGAATATGTAAGAAGTTCAAACAGATCAATAGGAAAAAAATCAAATAGTCTAATTAAAATGGGCAAAAGATCTGAATAGACATTTCTTAAAAGAAGACATACAAATGGCCAAGAGGTAGATAAAGAAGTGCTCACAATCATTAGTCATCAGGGAAATACAAATCAAAACTACAATGAGATATCATCTCACCCCAGTTAAAATGGCTTTTATGCAAAAGACAGACAATAACAATTGCTGGCAAGGATGTGGATAAAGGGAAACTCTTATATACTGTTGGTGGTAATGTAAATTAGTGCAATAACTGTGGAGAACAGTATTAAAGTTCCTCAAAAAACTAAAAACAGAACTACCATATCACCCAGCACTTCTGCTGGGCATATAACCAAAGGAGGAGAATTCAGTATATCAAAAAGACAACTGCACCCACACGTTTATTGTAGCACTATTCACAACAGCCAAGATTTGGAATCAACCAAATTCCAATAATGACTGAATGGACAAAGAAAATGTGGTTATGTGTACACAATCAAATATAATTTAGCCATAAAAAATAATGAAACCCTGTCATTTGTAACATCATCGGTGAAACTGGAGAACATTATGTTAAGTGAAATAAGCAAAGCACACAAAGACAAATTTCACATATTCTCACTCACACATGAGAGCTACAAATTAAAGGTATTGATCCCATGGGGATAGAGAGTGGAATGATGGTTACTAGAGGATAGGAAGGGTAGCAGGGATGGGGAGGAATAAAATAGAGTTGTTAATGGGTACAAATATATAGTTAGATAAAGTGAACAAGATCTAATATTTGATTGCACAACAGGGTTACTATCCTCAACAATAGGTTATTTTATACTTTAAAATAACTTAAAAAGTGGAATCGGAATGTTCCCACCACAAAGAAATAATAAATGCTTGAGTTGATGGATATTCCAGTTACCCTGATTTGATTAATACACATTGTATTCCATTCCAAAATATCACATGTACCCCATGAATATATACAGCCATTGTGTACCAATAATAATTAAAAATACAGTAAAATTAAAGAGATGTAATTTTGGGAAAGTAAATGTCTTATGAACCTTTCCTATGTAACAAGTGGTACTACTCCTATAACTGGAAAGTTTGGATTCAGAAAGTAATGTTTTGTTCTTCCCAGTACTGCTAGATTAGTACTGACTAGTGTATATTATTAAGATTAGTAATGGAGTTTGCTTTTACCAGGCATACTACAGATCATTGTTTTTTTCCTAACACTTTATTTTTCTTGAGATTTTTCTCCTATTTCTTCAGTACATCCTGGTTTTTACAATTCAGCCTTGCCATGTTGATTGTATTTGAGTTTTCCCTAACTCTCCATCAAAAAAAACTTTTATAAACTGTGTGTTAGTTACATTTATTTCTAGCTAATGCTGTTCATTCTGTGCTGGTATTTATTTTACTCTGAGATGCTCTCTTTATCAGTCTGGAAGCTGTCTCATTGTAGACAGTTCTCATCCTAGAAAAATCAGACTCAAGGCTTTGAAAGGACCTCAATATCACAGTTTAGTTTTTTCTTTATCACTCCTAATTCACCTTGTCCTTGAATGTCTTCAGTAGTTTGAAATTCATCTAGTGAGGTAGCCCATTCCATATTTGGACAGTTCTCTTCATTAGATTTTTTTAAAATATTGAGTTAAAAATCTGTCTGCCAATTTGCACTCCATGGTGCTCACAAAGCAGATCCAATCACTTTTCTACGTGGCTACCGTGCTTTGAGTGTTATACCCCAGGGCTTCTTTTATTTTCACAGTGTGCATTTCCATTTTCCCCCAATTGGTTTTCCTATTGCATTACATGGTTCTGAATTCTTATTTATTAACAAACTTGAATTTCTCTATATCCCTCTTAAACGTGGCATTCTGAACTGAATGTACTATATCAGATGAGTTCTGACTTTTCATATTATATTTTAGTCAAAAATTTCTTAGCCACTGCCTGTGATAGGAATGCATTTACCACATCCGTGTTTGCTATTTTATACTTGAAAAGTTCAATTGTGTCAAAATACCTGTGTGTTAAAATTTGGTGGTGTTCTCTCTTTTATACTCCTAAATAATTTGTATATAAGATAACAGGGCAAAACAATCACTCTTTAGTAAAAAGTATATATTTTTTTACCTGATTTAATCTCTATCAAGAGTACTATAAAGATTACTTTTTTTTTTAAGCCTCAGTATATATCTGGTCAAAATCTTAAAATCAATCATTTAATTTAAATTGTATTTCAAAAGAAGGTCACTAGATTAAATCTCCTGCTGTAGTTAGTGAATGAAGGTTTATGTTAAAGGAGGGAAAGCAGACAACTTTTATGTTTTTAAAAGGCTAAATTGGGAACTTGTCAGTGCTCACAATCCAGTTCTCCAAAATTATAAAACTGAACTTGAAAGCACCCTGGTCACCTCTGACCCACTGTGGAACACAGTGCCCACCACTGAAGAGGAAAGTGGTACGGTTCTTTTCAAGTAGAGCTACCTGCAGTCACTGGTGTTATCCACAGGCCTTGGGGCTTCAGAAAGCTATTGTATTTTTGTTTCCGCCTGCCATTGGGATGATAGGGCTTCTGAAGTTTCTGGGCCACATTCAAACCTTTGTTTCTCAAAAGTCACATTAGAAATGTATATGCGACCCCCCATTAATCACAATCATTTTCATTTCTTTCTTGTTTTAATAAGATCATAACCCTTCAAAGAGATCTTTCCTTGTAAAGTGTTTATGAGAAACAAATGTAGGCCTTTTATCTATAGACATGACAAAATTTTATTCACGAGAATACATTTGTCTTCAACGACTTATTACCTGTCTTTCATCTTTAAAAGAGATACTTTTCAGTTTATTTTAAAACTATTGCCAAAGACTAACACGTGTCTGTAAAACAAAGGATCTTTGAAATGATTGTTTGATTAACTTGCTATATCAAAGGTCAAGGAACTGTAGCCTTCGGTGGTGTGGGGAGAAGTGGAAATATGAAATATAGACATGCTTCTGCTGGCTTAGGACCACCGTTGTTGCTCTAGAGGGAAAAAAGGCAAATTTTGAACCAGTAGTCCAGACATGTAACACGTGACATCATAAGAATTGGAAAAAGTTACTTAATTATGAGAAGAGTTTATACTTCAGAGCAATAGGTTTTGTGTATATTCATCATTTTCTTGATATTTTCACTTGTTTTTGTGACTGTTTCATTCTCTGCTCACATTTATATTTTTATTGATTTTTTAAATACTCCTTTTCTCTTTTTTCCTCATTTATCCTTCATGTAACTGGCTGTGAATGCATTTGAATCGCATTTTTATATTAGTAATAAGTTTGCAGTACCAAATTTGAGCTATTTGAGGTTCTCTTGTGGACAATTTATGTCTTTACAATCACTAACATCTGCTTTAAAATATTCTAATGCTGCAGTTCTTTCCAAAGTAGGTTCGACCATTAGCAATCAATAATATCAACAATGAAATATGTTGTGATGGTAATAAATAAACTAAAAGAAAACATTTGTGAACAAGTGGGCTCTAGAGAAAAGGCAATTTTAGAGGGATTGATGCAAGTCCATGAGCTGCCTGTGATAATATCCAAAGATTTATTAAGTTCACTAATATTAATATATTGGTAATAAAAATAATAAGGGAAAGCAAAAAACAAACAAAAAAAAACTAAGAAGAAAGCATTTCAGAAAATAAGATTTTAGAGGTAGAGAAGTGTGTAGGCTATAATCATTGGTATATTTACTGTGTCTGAGAATAAAATCTGACTTTAAAGTTTTCTGGCTTTGAGGTTGGAAGGACAGACAGACCTAGACAAGTGTCCCGATCCTTCACTTATTTTCCCAAGAGATTCGGCAAACATTATTATCACCAGAGACAAAACAAAAGAATTCTGTAGAAACAGAGCTTATTAAAAAATAACCTTTATCTTTTTTTAGTCTCTCCATTTATTTTACTTTTCCGCAATTGCCATTCTTTGTTCAACCCAAGGTATAAGCATGTAGATTTTGCCACTTCTTTGGGTCTTTTTTTCCTTATGAAGGCTTTCATGTCATGGAAAACTTATATCACATAAATTTGTCTGTTCTTTTCCTGTTAATCTGTCTTATGTCAATTTAATTTTTAGACCTAGCTGGATACCGTAAGACGGTAAAGGTAAAGATTTTACCTTCCCTACACCCTACACAAGTGTAATGAGAAAATTAAATATGATTACATGGATGAAGCATTTGGCACATTATGGACTCTCAGTAAAAGATAGTTGTCTGTTACTTCTTTATCCCAGCATGCACACTGCCAGCAGCCAAAGGGGAGAGGAAATCATTTTCAGGAGTTAACAGATATATCGTGACTCTCTCAGTTATTGTCTCATATTGGGCATTGTTTGGGGATCATTGAGTAGTGTCATGGGAAGTGTTCCAATGACAGTTATACATGTCAATTAAATAGCAAATATTGCAACCTTTTCCAGTGACCTTTAGTGAAGGTTGAAAGAGGTTGTAAAAATGTAATTCAGGAGGGCTTTTCTGAAAGGGAAGAAGATAGTACTACCCAAATAAGCAGCTTTCCTAAATGCCTGATTTAATCAAATAATAACATTCAGAGTTTATATTTCTTAAATAAAATGTCTCTGAAGAAGGGTTTTCAATTGAAGAATCACAGTGGATTTAACTAGATATTTTGCTTCCCCTTACTTTCCTTCCCTGTGCAAAGGTACTGATATATGGCATACTCCATAACCAGTGATTATAGAGGAGGAGCCTGTATGGTTCAGATTACATATTTTCTCAGTAGGAATCAGTGGTTTGGCACAGGAAAGTTTAATACTGATCCAGAGCATGCTTGATGGTTGTATGAATAGTGACATGCTGACATTCTAAAAGAGAATATCAGATTCAGTGAGTATCCAATTTAGTCATTTTTAACAACAAGAGTTAATTTTGGTAAAAGTAAATTTAGTTCTAAAGGACTTGAGGGGACAATACAAAATTAATCATAGATGAGCAGGAGTGTAACATTCCTTGCTTAAAACGTAAGCTCTTCTTATATATGATCCCATTTATCTATACTTTTTATGCTGCTCTATGATAAACTTAAAAATGATAACAAATGCAATGGTACATAACTGCTATGTAGAAAATAAATGAGAAAAATTTAAAGTAAACCAATAATAAACAAACAAAAAGATCATAATATCACATATGTGGTAAGCAAAACCGAAATTAGGGGGACGTGGTTGGTAGAATAACTGGGTATCCAGACAGGTCCCGTAAGAGATCATATTTAAGTGAAATCTGTTTGACATTGGAGCTGGGGCTCTACTCAGGCAGAAAATTCTAGGCAGAGGGAATGGTTGGTGTGGAGTACATATGGCTGAGGTGAGCTTGACTGTGCTTCAGGAACAGAAAAATGGCCACTGTAGCTGGTCCTTAGCAGTTGCACTGGGACCATATCATATGGGACCTTGTAACCAGGACTGTGGACTGTGGATTGAATTTTATTCCAAGTGTGATGAGGCTTTGCTTAATAGGGCAGGGTCACTCTGCCTGGGCAGGATTTGAACGTGAGCATAGATCATTATTCTTAACCTGGCTGCACAGTGTACATTTGCAAGGGGCCTGGACATTGATGACAATGTATAATGCTGGGCGAGTGGCTTTGACTTTATATATGAAGAAGAATCCTAAAACATTCCATAGAGCTTTAAAAAATTTTGACTTTTTAAAGAAAACTCATTTTTAAAGCATAGGTTAAATTCCCCTCTGACTTTCATCAGGTATCTTGATATTCTGGGGAGCATAGTCTTTTATTTCCTAGGATCCTCATCCCTAGTATTGTAAGTGCAACATTTGTTCTAATATTTTGTTTTATGTTTTACAAAAAAAAAATCAATTTGCCTTTTATTCTAGAGTATATTTGTTTATTTTACTATAAAATAGCTCTTTAAATTGCTGTTCAGAGGAAGAATATGCATAGTAGTCAGCAGCTTTGCTCTGCAATAAGAGATGTGAGTTCAAATTCTGAGTTCACCACTGGCCAGCTGTGTAGCCATGTAAAAGTACATGTGTACACTGGTAAAATATGAATTTTAATTGCATGGGTCAGAAAACTATATGGTTTATGGGCCAATTGTGACTGCTGCCTGTTTTTGTGAATAAAGTTTTATTGAAATGTAGCCACATCCATTCCTTTACGTATTGTCTATGATCTCTTTCTCCCCACTGCAGCAGAGTTGAGTCACTGCAGTATAATGAGACCTTACATGGCACACTAAGCCTAGAATATTTATGTCTAGCCCTGTGCAAAAAAAGTTTGCTGACCTCTATTATAATGCACACCTTTCAGGGTTATTGTAGGAATTGCATGGAATAATTCATGCAAAGCACTCAGTGCAGGGTCTGGCATTTAATAAGCATTCAGTATATATTTGTAATTATTAAAATTTTCAGAAATTCTTCTTTTTAACTTTCAAATAAGCAGGTCAAATTGACTCTTCTAAGTATGTAGCACTTTTCTGTGTATTTCTGTATATCCTTAAGGGTAAAGCACTCGAGCTAGAGAAGTATATTCTTAAGTAGTCATATTTTGGTGACACTTGCTTACTTCTGTGTTAATAACATCCTGGATGTTGGAAGTTCTATTTTGCCCACTAATCTGTGCTTTATACAGATATTATAAATTATAGATATGTAAAAGTTTTTGGCTATATTACAGCAATATGGGTAGATTGTTAAATTAATCATTGCAGAACCCTTTGAAAATCTAGGCAGCAATGTGCAAATGCAAAATTTATAACTGGAGCAAACAAAAAGAAGTTGATGATTCCTTAAGGATACTGATGTTTTTGTGGTTTCTTCCTTTTGTTTTCGTCACCAGAGATTTATATAACATTTGGGGAAATTTTCAATATTTAATCATAAGCGTTTTTATTCCAAAGTAGGCTATACATTCAGGCCGATCTGAACTTACTAGAAGCCGGCTATAGTATTCTTTTTTTTTTAATTTTATAAAAATTGAGGTATATGTTTGTATGTATGCCCATGTGTGTTAAAACTTCTAATAACCAAATTTGTGCATTAATAAGGAAATATGATTAGCGAGGAGTTTAATCATTTTTACTTCTCATAGTGGTAAACATGTCATAAAATATCCCTAAGAAGGAATTTTAAACAGTGAGGGTGATAGGAAAGAGGATAATCTTGTATTTGAAATGTTCCAACTAAATAATTTATTTAGTTTTCTTCATAAAAATATCACTTCTGTAGTTATCCCAAGTATCATAATCATTGCTTATGTTTCATTTATTTTAGTGAAGTAAAGAGTTTTATTGTTCTTAATTTCCCGTTCTTATTTGAATGACTCAGAAAATGGTATTTCTTAAATAATATATATTAATTTATTTATTTTTACTGCTTCAGAGTTAAATGTTGAATTTTAAAAATAATGTTAATTTTTATTATGTAAGTTTCCTAGCTTTCTATGTATGTTATTAATAATTCAGTTTATGTCAATTTATTTGAAAGTAGTAAAGAAAAGGTATAGGATATGGTTCCTACCACATAGATTTTTATGGTTACTTTAGAAAAATAGGACTTACTTGCATAACCCAGTTTATCTCCTGTTGTCTCTCACTTGGCATTCATGTAAGAAATATTCAGGAAGATTTTGTGAACCTTGTGTTGGGCTTTCAATAATGAATAGTTTGGATGGGAGAGAAATGGCAAATGATTCTTACATATATTTGATTTGGGGGTGGGTGCTGGTTGGGTATGGTTTTGTTCTGAGTGTGGGTGTTCACTTTCTCAGGTCATTTATAACTCTATTATTGCCTAAAACATGTAATGTCATAAACCTTTGAGTCTGGGTTCTGTTAGCATATAGTGAAATGATTCAAATTATTTAGTCTGTATTCTAAAACTCAGAGAAGTTTTTATCTTGAATTAATCTTTCAATTTCAATTTAAGTTTATGAAAATATATAAAATCAGATGAAGATCAAATAATCCCAGTACACCCTTTTCAAAAATTATCACACTGAGATTCAGAGGGATCAGTTATGTGTTTATACTGATTTTTTCAAAATTGGCTAGTATACTATTTTCTCAAATCCTAATTCAGTGCTACTTCTTTGTACATTGCAAATGCTTAGATAATTTTCACTAAGTGAGGTATGATTTAATTTTCTCATAAAATGCATCAAATCAGGGTACCTGATATCTTTATTATTGAAAAATAATTTTTAAATATGATTAGCTAGTATAGTTTGACAAGCTGTCACTATTGCTTCTGCATCAAGATTAAGAAGAAAGAGAGGCTAAAAAAAAAAAAAAGGAGAAAAGACAAGAGGTTAGAAAAGGAAAAGAAAAAGAAAACATACAGTGAGCTAGTCTAGGGATAGAGGAGCCACAGAGAGTAAGCAGGGAAGGAATGGATGCTCAAGACAGACAGCAAGCAGAGTGTGTGTTGAAGAGGGCCAGAATTGGGGCACGAGTTGGCCAAGAAGAGTGAATCTTGACACACAGAGTATTGGGAGGCAATTTCCTTGAAATGCATATTGCTGGAAAAATTGTCTCAAAGTTATTCTCTTCAAAGAGAAAAATTCTGGAGAAATGTGATTAAAGCAGGAAAGAACAGTTAAGCATTACGTGGGAAGGTGTGTCAATCACATAAAATTATCACATAAAGAAAAATGTTCATCTTTATTTTTTCTTGCCCTCATCTTTTTGTTTCTGAATGTGTCTGTCTCTTCAGAATTCATATGTTGAAATTCTAATCCCTAATATGATGATACCATATTAGGATGGGGGAGGATTTGGGAGGGCTTCACCATCATGAATGGGATCAGTGCCCTTAGAAAAGAGACCCCAGAAAGCTCCATTCCTCTCTTTTTACCTTATGAATTTATAGTGAGAAGTGGACAGTCTGTAAGCTGAAAGATGGCCTTCACCAGAAACCCACCATGCTGGTACCCTGATTTTGGGCTTCTACTTTTCAGAACCATTAGGAATAAATTGGTTATAATCCACCCAGTCTATGGTAATTTGTTATAGCAGCTTGAACTAAGACAGATGAATAATTTAATATAAATCTTTCAACAAAATCTGATTGTGTTGACCATGTTGAATCAATTTTTAAAGGAGGTCCTATGTTAAGGACTATACTAGTGAACTGATAGTATGTAATAAAAATGTATTCCTACGATAGCTGACTAGAGAGACTAGCTTCCAGATCATCTCAGAAAGAAAGAAAAGTTTTAGAGGAAAAAGAAAACAAACAAACAAACAAACAAACAAACACTGGGTATAATTCCTAGGAAAAAGTACTAGAACCTACCAGAGATTCCACGGGAAGATGTTGTGGAGCATCTGGGAACTAATTTTCTTTTCCAGACCAAAATAATTATGATTTTACAGGCTATTCATTTTTTGTAAGACTACTATAGTATTTTCTTTCACTGTCACCATAGAATAATTCATATTTTAGGGCAATATTCAAGGAAAACCCTATTACAGTGTATATAAAGATGTAGATATTTAGGAGAAAACTAAAGAAGTTATTTTTTACATGCAACAATGTACTCTGAGAAGAATGATGGACAAGCATTGTAGAGAGGAGATGAACTGGGGAAAACCGTAGGAATTGAGGTAGGGCAAGGTGAAAAAATAGAAGCATCTAGTTCTTTAAAAAATAAGTTGTGTGTGTGTGTATTTCTGTGTGTGTGTGCATGCACATACACATTTGTGTGTGTTCTAGGGGAGGGAAGTCAAGGAAAATAGCATGTGGGGGCAGCTATTGGTCATATTTAAATCTTAACCATCACTCCTTCAGTGGTCAAATTGGTACTACCTTTGCTGAATCATATATGCCTTTCTAATGTATTTTTGGATACATTCCCACAAAGAGACCTGGCTTCTAGTGGGCTGACTGGAGTAGAATAGAAAGAAGAAATATGATATCATACAGGAAAGAAAAAGGGATGCATACTGATAGGGTCTACTAGCTTCCAGACTCCACATATCACATAATCTCATTTAACAAAGATATGTATGTTTTATGGTTTAAGAAACTGAGGTTTAGAAAAGTTAAATAAAATGCTCAGGGTCATCCAGGTAATAAGTACAGGTGTAACTCAACTTTTTGAGTCTAAAATCTCACCTCTTAAGTATAGTTTTATACTACCACATTCAGCGTGGCCACATTTAAATTAATTCTTGTTTTTGACAATTTCCTTTGTATACCAATTTTTTAAAACCCCATAAATCCCATATCCATAACTCTAAAATATGATCTTATGAGTTGTATGAATTTGGGCAAGTTATTTAACTTCTCTAAGCCTCAGTTTTCCATACTGTAAAATGGAAGATAATTTTTATCCTCCCAAAAGAGGATTAAATGGAATAATATATATAATGTGATTACCAGTGTTTGATATATAATAACAGATCAATTGAAGGGAGTTATTATTAAATGATAAACAAATTTTAAACATTTGTTTAAATATAAATTGTATTCATGGTTGGACTACATCATATTTTTGGTATATAACTATTATTTATTAATGTCTTCAATTTATTAATATGCAATATTAGTAGGTTTGGTAACATCCAGTGATCTCAGTTGTTTATTTTGAAAATCTCAGAGGTTATTCTGGACAGCAAATAAATAGAACATTAGACAAATAGGCTTAGATTACAAAATGTAACTTCATTAAAGAAATGTCACTATATCTGATTATACTTGCTTGCCAAGAAAATTTGGCTATGTTTTATTTCATTATAAGTTCATTGGCACAATGTGGTGCAATCAGTTTTTTATTTTAGGGATATTTCATAAAAATCTTAATATTGGAATTATCTGTATGTGACAAAATTTCCTTAATAAATCCTCATTATTTGATTACAGGTTGACTATTTCAGACATCTAAACTAATTATAGTCCTGATTATTTTGATTGCCGGAAATCCTTAAATGTATATATTATCCATCAATGTATTCAGTTTCTATATTAGATACCTGTCATTTATATATTTTTAGTGGTTTATGATTCACAAAAAAGTCAGCTGCATTTTATTTTTTTTTCTGGATTTTAGAGATTTTGTTTCTGCTTCATAAAAATAAAATGAAGCTAATCAGTTGACTGTTGGCAATACGGATGGCATAGTATTAGTTTCTAATTTATATGATGATTAATTTAGGATATAAAGCTAATAACTAAAATAGGTTACTTCTCATACACATTCATTATGACCGATGAGGTATCTATTTTTTGGCATCACTTTCTAAAAGTTAGTATCTAAGTCCTCCACTTGTTCAGAAACTAGGCTGTTTCCTAATGGTTTGTAAGGACAGGCTTTAAAAGCCTATGTCAATAGAGTAATCTTGAAATCTAAGTCCTGACTTGTCTGTTGAAATGTACCAAAGTAAAACTTTGCTCTTAAATTCTGCTTTATGTTTTTATGGGACTCTAATCAACTAGGTATATCAATTGTATTATGGGCTGTCCGATGACATTTTGAGGTAGAAAAGGTAAATTGCCTTTTTTATTATACCCTTTGCCAGACATTTTCATACTCCGACTCAAGGCAAACCATTCAACTGAGGTGATTCAGTTCATTTATTACTAGAGAGCACAATGAGCAATATTTCTAATTCAGCTATAGTTTGGAATGCATCATAACTCCTCTTCCTCTCAACTCCTCCAGAGAAGGAAAAATAGAATTTATGAGGGCTGAATTTGAAAATTATGAGAGTAAAATTAGTATTGACCATCTTTGAGAAATCAGTATTTTTACTGGTGAGATATTCCTTAAGCTTGTTCTGGTGTTCTATTTAAAAGACAAACCTTAGATTCAGTGAACTAGATCATTCACATATGAGATTAACGTTTTCCTTGTCGATGTGACTGCTAGAGTGCAGGGTGCAAAACAGAGCACCTCAGCTGGATGTCCTTACATGTTTAATTATTATATATTTAAGAATGTTCCACTTGGTTTTGAGGTCTGGGTATCTCTGAGATAAAATTACTTGGGAAGAAATGTTTTCAACAGCAATCTTTACTAAGTGTTTTATAATTACATAATAAAAGTTGTGTTCTGCTTTTGTGCAAAAAACTTAACATAGCATGACTAAGCTCTCCTTAGAAATAAATGCCTGCCTCCAATATTGGCTCTTGGTTAGTGTCTGAGAACCTAGATTTCAAGAGACTTCCTTCTTGCTGTTCCTAGAACTGATAACAGTGGCTCATGATACCTAAATTCTTTATAAAACCAATGTGATTATGCTGAACACCTGCTTTCCTTCTGACAGTTTGGATTTTGACATGTACTAAGGCAGAGGGTGGTCCTGGTCACAAGACCCCAATAAAACCCTGGGAATGGGGTCTCTAATGAATATCCCCAGAAGACAACATTTCACAAGTGTTGTGACAAATTGTTGCTGGAGGAATTAGTGTATCCTGTGTGACTCCACCAAGAGAGGAATCTTAGAAGTTTGCGCCTAGATTCCTCCAAACTTCATGGCGTGCAACTTTTCCCTTGATGATTTTGCTTTATATCCTTTGGCTGTAATAAGTCTTAGCCGTGGGTACAGACTATATTCTGAGTCCTGTAAATGCCCTAGCAAATTACTGAAACTGGAGGTGGCCTTGAGGATCCCTGGAACAGCTTTCCTCTTGTAATTTGAGTTCAGTGATCTGAGATAATTATGTTTGTGTAATAATTAATTTCATTGTCTGCATCAAATTAGTTGTGTACATATTGTAAGAAAAAGAGAATGAGCTCCATCTTTTTTCCAATGATACAATAACACTCTATGACCTACTATTTTTCAGTTTTAAGGTCTGGATTGTGTCCATGCAACTACTCATATGTGTGTAATATGGTTATTTTATAGACTCAGACCTCAGCCAGGTTCTCTGTCTTGGCAGATCTCTAAAGCCCTGATTTTACTAACCTCCGGACCATCCATCTGTGTTTTAAAATTAGTTTCATCAGGCCACTGAGTTTACAAAGGGTGAATTAATTTGTCTAGATTTATCATAGTGAGATGATAACTGACACAAACTTTGGACCACAGAAATATCAGGAACATATTTTATGAGTCTGTCTTTCCCTGTTTCCTGCACTGATAGTTCATGTTTTTCTCATACAACAAAGGCTAGTCATTTACAAAATATTATCCTTATAGGGCTAGTTATTTTGGTTTACATGTTCCTAATAATCTAGTTTTAAGAAAATATATTTAACAAAAGAATTAATATTTTTAACTTTTGCTACTAACTTTATAATTTTAGACCTGTTTTTTTCCTGAATCTGTGTCTTCAGATTCTGTTAAAAAATAAAACTTTCAGATTTTTGTTCTTTACTGATTTTGTTATACATAGTTTACTCTCCTGTAAAATTTTGTCTATTTGTTTCATTAATGATTCATAAAATATAATAAAATTATTTTCAAACATTAGAAATTTGATTTATTCCTATCAATTTAATATTATGATTTTTCAAGATTGTTTATTTTTTTAGATAATGTTTCAATTTGAGTATTTCAGAGATCTAAAGGATAGAATTTAATATTTTCAACCCCTTAGAACATCTTAATCAGATGCTCCATTGTCACTATTGTTTCTTCGCCGATTATCACAAGAAATGTGTTTTTTTCTCATCCTTACCAAGAATATGTCTACTCACATAGTTACACCCAAATGTGTCTTTTTCTTTTAATATCTTAAACACAGTTTTATTACTACTTCTGATCAAGAAGAGAATAGATTAAATATTGTAGTAACAGGAATCAGTAGGGCTATTATTAACTTTTAATCAAACTGGGCAAAGCTTTCTTTTCAATGATTAAATTCATATCATCTCCCTCTTCTGTTTTTCACTGAATTGCAATATCATGGGATCATTTCTTTTATCTTTGGTAGATATTTGTGTTAGAGATTGACAGTTAATGTCCACAAGTCTAAATTGGTGATACAAATGAGTAAATAGCATTGGCATAAGAAAATGTGGAGTGGCTGGGACTGGGAAGAGCTAGAAAGTACCTATTCCATCTACAGGAATTCAAAGTAAAAATTTAAAACTATAAAGAAAAAAAAACAACTCCATTAAAAAGTGGGCAAAGGACATGAACAGGAACTTTTCAAAAGAAGATAGACTAATGGCCAACAAACATATGAAAAAATGCTCAACATCTCTAATCATCAGGAAAATGCAAATCAAAACCACAATGAGATATCACTTCATTCCAGTGAGAATAATTTTGATCAAAAAGTCTCAAAACAACAAATGTTGGCTTGGATGTGAAGAGATAGGAACATTTATACACTGCTAGTGGGACTTCAAACCAATACAATTTCTATGGAAATTAATATAGAGATATCTCAAAGAACTAAAAGTAGATCTACCATTTGATCCAGCCATCCAATTACTGGGTATTTACCCAAAGGAAAAAAAAACATTCTATAAGAAACACACCTGCACTCGAATGTTTATAGCGACACAATTCACAATTGCAAAGATGTGGAAACAACCCAAGTGCCCATCAATACATGAGTGGATTAATAAAATGTGGTATATGTATACCATGGAGTACTACTCAGCCATAAAAAATGGTGAACTACTTCTTGTATTGTCCTGGTT
>CAUYRT010034836.1:0-20535 GCA_963574885.1 Lepilemur ruficaudatus
TATTTGGTTGGCCAATTAATTTCTTTCTATTATTAGTAGAGACGGGGTCTCGCTCTTGCTCAGGCTGGTTTTGAACTCCTGACCTTGAGCAATCCACCCGCCTCGGCCTCCCAGAGTGCTAGGATTACAGGTGTGAGCCACCAAGCCCGGCCCAGATCTTACTTTAGGCATGGGATATAGCAGTGTCCAGAATAAAGCTCTTACTCTTATTAAGTTTATATTCCAGTGGGATAAGCCAAAAAACAAATTAGCAAATAAATATAAGTATTATTAAATGTTAAATGCTATGAAGAATGAGGATATTCTATATTGTCACTTTGTTTTTTAGTAAAGTCCTGCTAATTTACCTTCTTTAAAGGAATGTATGGTAGTATCTATTTCATTTTATTATGTCAGTGAATATGATCATTTAAAAAATTTATTTTGTGGGTGAATAATGATAGGTTTTTGTAGTTTGCATGCTTTTTTTTTTTGAGACAGAGTCTCTGTTGCCTGGGCTAGAGTGCTGTGGCGTCAGCCTAGCTTACAGCAACCTCAAGCTCCTGGGCTCAAGCCATCTTCCTGCCTCAGCCTCCCAGGTAGCTGGGACTACATGCCCGGCTAACTTTTATATATGTATATATATATATACTTTTATATATGTATGTATGTGTATATATATATATATACATACATACATATATAAAAGTATATATATATATACACACACATATATACACACACATTTTTATATATTTAGTTGTCCAGCTAATTTCTTTCTTTTTTTTTTTTGAGACAGAGTCTCACTCTGTTGCCTGGACTAGAGTGCCGTGGCATCAGTCTAGCTCACAGCAACCTCAAACTCCTGGGCTCAAGCGATCTTCCTGCCTCAGCCTCCCAGTCTTTCTGTTTTTTTTTTAGTAGAGATGGGGTCTCGCTCTTGCTTAAGCTGGTCTTGAACTCCTGAGCTCAAACGATATGCCCGCCTTGGCCTCCCAGAGTGCTAGGATTACAGGCGTGAGCCACCAAGCCCGGCCTAGCATGTCTTTGATTACTCAGGAGGTTGAACATTTTCATATAGCCACATGCATTACCTCTTCATTGAGTTTTCTGTGCACATTTTCTGCTTTTTTTTCCTGTTGAGGGCCTGATGTTTTATTTTGAACACATTATTAATGTGTTGGGTCCCTTATATTATCATGGACAGACAAATGTTCTTAAACGGTGGTGCAGTGAGGCTATAAGAAGACAGAAAAATCAGGAAGCTGGAATTCCTTTCTTCTAGTACAATGAGGAAAAGTGATCAGAGAAGGAAGAAGTATAGTTGAGGTGGAAAGATGCGAAGGAAGGAAGACATAACGGTGAATAGGTGAGTGACAAGATGAAGATGATGAGCATAGAAAGAAGAAGATGAGCTGAAGCTGGAGAAGTGAGGGGGAAAATGAGTGAGGGAAGGAAAAAAGGAGTGAGAGAGAAGATAAAAGAATGGAAGACAGGGTAATTGGGATGCTACGTGACTACCTTGGATAAATTGTATTTTTCTTTTTTTCTGTCTCTACTAACCTAGCAAACCTCTAGGAGAAGATGACTGTGTTTTTTAAAACACTTCGAAATCACTGGAAGAAGACTACAGCTGGGCTCTGCTTGCTGACATGGGGAGGCCACTGGCTCTATGGAAAACACTGGTAACTATCTGACAGCCCCACCCCACCTTCACCCCAACAACAAAATGGCCCAAAAGGGCCTGTGGTTAAAATCCTCAGTTATGCTTATCTCTATAAAACATGTGGTATAAAAGAAAAATAAATATTATTCGAACCAAAAACCAAGACAAAACTTCTTGTTATAACCAGGGCTGTGTAATTGGAACTACATGTATACTCATACTCCAGTGGATGTAGATTATAGTAGTAAGATCAGAAAGGAAGCTATTTTTATTCATTTTATTTATAGTTGAAGAGATTAAGCCCCATCCTAAACAGAGAAAAGTCCCCTCCCAAGTTAGTAGTAAACTGGGACTGGAACTCAAGTATCTCCCTGTGATTTTATTCCTTCAGTTTCTTCTTGTAGCCTGTCCTCACTCCCGTAGCTGGACCTTACTGAATCTGCTTCCTCCATCCTCTGTCTGTAGCCTCACCTATCCCATTAGCCTACATTAATTTAAATGAGAAGATGACTTTCATATCTTTTGTTCGAATAAGGAATTCTAGAGAGTTTCTAGGGTTTTATTAGCCGTCAGGCATGGAGGGAGAAGAAGAAAGTGCCAGAACTCCTATTCTGGTTTAATATAGTAATAAGATTTAAATAAAAAAGTTTTTAATAAAATTATACAGATTATAAAGACAGCTAATCAAATTGCAGTCTTTTGGGGATTCAGGCATACATCTTAAATAAGTAGGAACACTCAAATTCAGGTGTCTTTTTTTTTTTTTGAGACAGAGTCTCACTCTGTTGCTCAGGCTAGAGTGCCGTGGTATCACCATAGCTCACAGCAACCTCAATCTCCTGGGCTCAAGTGATCCTCCTGCCTTAGCCTCCTGAGTAGCTGGGACTACAGGCATGCGCCACCATGCCTGGGCTGATTTTTTTTTAATATATATTTTTTAGTTGTCCAGCTAATTTTTTTCTATTTTTTTAGTAGCAATGGGGTCTTGCTCTTGCTCAGGCTGGTTTTGAACTCCTGAGCTCAAAGAATCCTCCCGCCTTGGCCTCCCAGAGTGCTAGGATTACAGGTGAGAGCCGCTACGCCCGGCCTAAATTCAGGTTTCTTAAATGACTGCTTTGTTAAACAGAGAACAGTTAAGCTTTGTATTGGAAGTCTCCACGTTGCAAAGGAAATTCATACTGTTGTTTCATGAGCCTTGTTAATTCACCACTGTCAGAAATAACTTTATGATGCAGCTTGGTGTCTGCTTTTTTTGCAGCTGTAGAGAATTTGGAGCCTATTCCCCTTTTCTAAGTATTCTCAAGGCCGAGTACTCAAATTCCTTTAGCTAACATCTAAAGAACAGACTTAAGAAGCTTAAAGTTTGTCATATAAGAAAAGGGTAGAGGAGATATTTTAAAAAATGGAGCATATAATGTTTGGTTTTTCCTTTTTGTAACTACACTTGAATTCTCAAGGAAAGGTTCCTATCCCTCCTTTGTGGGAGCATTCAGTTTAGGCCATGGCTAGCTCATTTGGGGGAACCTCTCACTTCCTGAGGATTACTGCTGTTTCTATGACTAGGTGAAGGTCTCAGGAACTGACTGTGTCCCCTGTTCAGGATATTTTTAGAGGTATCATCATAATTTCTTGCCCATGTAGTCTTGAGACTAAAAGGCCTATTAAGACTCCAGCATTAATGAAGGAGGTGTCATTCTAAATTGGATCTGAAACAGCTCGAACTAGAATTTGGTAGGAGCCTGGAGGCCTCATTTTGCTATGTCTCCATCCTTGACATTCAAGGTTACTGCCCCAAATGCAAACTCCCTTTGTCCTGCTGCCTTTTTTTCCTCCCAAACCTTTTATCCTGCATGACTTGGTATACTATTTATCATTTTTAAAAAATTATGGTAAAAAATATATAACATAAAATGTTCTAGCTTAACCATTTGTAACTGTACAGTTCAGTAATGTTAAGTATAGTCACATTGCTATGCAACAGTTCTCTAGAACTTTGTTATCTTGCCAAACTGAAACTCTGTCCCCACTGAACAACAACTGCCCATTCCCATACACACATAGGCAGTAATAAGAGATGGGGGTGGGGTGGGGAACAAACCATAGTGGGTAGCTCAGGAGACTAGCATGACAGAGGAACCAGGTGGGTCCAAATTTCTGTCCAAATGCCAGCCAGTTGCGGGTAGAGGGTTTGGGAGGGTGTTGCTGTTCTACTCTGGCAGAGCTTCCAGCAGCTGCTATGCATATATTGAGAGGAGGCCTCAGAGTTCTCAGGAGTGGAGCTTCTGCAGGCATCTTGGCCATGATCAGTTTCTTTGCTGTTTTTGTGGCCTTCCGCAGGAGTGTCTATGGTAATTGTCTCAGCAACCTTGTGGCTTCACTTCTTTGTTGAGTCTCAGGGGTGCCTGGCCAACAGGTGTTATCATACTACCTCAGTCCATTATACATGTTTATCACTTTGAGGGGTCAGCAATTTCACTGTGGGCTGAGTCACTTGTCATAAGTGACTCCATTTTGAGACATTTAGGATCACAAAATATTATTATATATCACCTTTGTACTGTTTTTCATACCAACTGCATCCTCTTACAATACCACCAGCCGTGCACAAGGGTTCCAACTTCTCCACATTCTCACCAACACTTGTTATTTTCTGTTTTTTTTGATAGTGGTCATTACAGTGGCTGTGAGGTGGTATCTCATTTTGGTTTGGATTTGGGTTTCTCTAATGATTAGTGAAGTTGACCATCTTTTCAAAGGCTTGTTGGTTATTTGAAAATCTTTGGAGAAATGTCTGTTCAAGTCCTCTGCCCACTTTTTATCAAGTTTTTTGTTGTGTTGTTATCTTGTAGGAGTTCTTTATAGATTCTAGATATTAACCCCTTGTGAGATATATAATTGGCAAATATTTTGTCCCATTCTGTAGGTTGCCTTTTCACACTGTTGATTGTGTCCTTTGATGCACAGAAGTTATTAAGTTTTATGAAGTCCCATTTGGCTATTTTTGCTTTTGTTGCCTCTATCTTTGGTGTCATATCCAAGAAATCATTGCTAAATCCAATGTCGTTAAGCTTTTACCTAAGTTTTCTTCTAGGAGTTTTATAGTTTTAGGTCTTACAGTTAGGTCTTTAACTGATTTTAAGTTAATTTTTGAATATGCTATAAGGTAGGGGTTCAGCTTCATTCTTTTGCATGTGAATATCTAGTTTTCACACCATTTGTTGAAGAGACTGTCCTTTCCCCAGTGTGTGGTCTTGGCATCCTGTTGAAGACCATTTGACCATATGTATATGAAGATTTATTTCTAGGCGCTTTTTTCTGTTAGTCTATATGTCTTTATGCCAGTATAACACTGTTTTGATAACTGTAGCTTTGTATTATGTTTTAAAATCAGGAAGTATGAGGCCTACAACTTAGTTCTTTTCAAGATTGCTTTGGCTATTTGGGGTCCCTTGAGATTCCATATGAATTTTAGGACTTTTTTTTTCAATTTTTACAAAAAATGCCATTGGGATTTTGATAGGGATTGCAATGAATCTGTAGATTGCTTTGTAGTGTGGATATTTTAACAATATTAAGTCTTCCATTCTATGAACATGGAATGTTTTCCCAATTAATTGGTCATCTTTAATTTTCAGCCATGTTTTATAGTTTTTGGTATGTAAGTATTTCACCTCCTTGGTTAAATTTATTCCTAAGGATTTTATTTGTTTGATGCTATTGTTAATGGGATTTTTAAAAATTTCATTTTGAGATTGTTTATTGTTAGTGTATAGAAACAGAGCTGATTTTTGTATGTTGTATATCCTATAACTTTGCTGAATTTGTTTACTAGTTCTAACAGTTTTTTTGTGTATAGAATCTTTAGGGTTTCCTACATATAAGTTCCTGTCATCTGTGAACAGAGATAATTTTACTTCTTTCTTTCCAATTTTGCATGCTTTTTATTTCTTTTTCTTGCTTAATTGCTCTGGGTAGGACTTCCTCTACTATGTTGAATAGAAGTGGTTAGAGTGGGCATCTTTGTCTCGTTCCTGATCTTAGAGGAAGAGCTTTCTGTTTTTCAGGAAGGAGTATGATGTCAGATGTGGGCCTGTCATATATAGCTTTTATTATTTTGAGGTACTTTCCTTCTGTTGTCCTTTTCTTTTAACCTGTCTATATCCAATCTTTTCACAGAACAATCCTCACATTATTTTTTTTGTACTAATCTTGTTTTTTCCCTGAGAAAATCTTACCCTGTAGCCCTCTTGAGTAGAAGCTAACTTGTCCTTTCAAATGCGGTCAGGGTGAAGGGGTATTGGCATTCTCTTGGCTCCTCAGTATCTATTTTTTTTTTTTTTTTTTTTGAGACAGAGTCTGACTCTGTTGCCCGGGCTAGAGTACTGTGGCGTCAGCCTAGCTCACAGCAACCTCAGACTCCTGGGCTCAAGCGATCCTTCTGCCTCAGCCTCCTGAGTCTCTGGGACTACAGGCACGTGCCACCATGCCCGGCTAATTTTTTCTATATATTTTTAGTTGGCCAATTAATTTCTTTCTATTTTTTTTTTTTAGTAGAGACGGGGTCTCGCTCTTGCTCAGGCTGGTCTCGAACTCTTGAGCTCAAACGATCTGCCCGCCTCAGCCTCCTAGAGTGCTGGGATTACAGGCGTGAGCCAACGCGCCTGGCCAGTATCTATTCTAAACTATTACTCTCCAGTCTTCTTATGAAAATCTCTTCTCTTTTGAGGCTTATAATGTCTGGCTAACTCATAACACCATAAATCTTCCAGCCTTCTGGGACCTCAGTTACATTAGGCTTAGGCTTTGGTGCCTAGCTTATCAATGTCCTTTTTTTTTAAGTCCTGTTACCTTCTGAAATGCTCTATACTCTGTCCCTGCTTTCCCTGATTTCATCTTCTCCTGAAACTTTGACCCCTGCTCCACCCTCTGTCAATTTTACCCCGTCTCACTGGTTGAATTCTAAACCTATCACTTGCCCCTGCTCCACTTCTGAAATACGGAACTTTGGTATCCCAGTCTGTCTATTATTCTAGTGTTCTCATTCCCTTATTCCTGTTTTTCAGTGTTGTCAATACTTCTTGTCCCTTGGCCCCTTCATCTGCTTCCTAGTCTATCACTCTTTCTTGCTTTTTACCTTTTTCCCATCCTAGATTCCTTTTTTTTTTTTTTTTTTTTACTATAGATAGAATGGCTGGAAACATCCTAGATCCCTAGAACCAACACATTATACAGTCCTCAACTCATTTTTACATGTCCTGCCCAGCCTTTTCAATCTCTCATTTCTTCCCCTTTTCACAACTAAACTTTTTGAATAGAATTTCTGTGCTTCCCTATCTCCTACTTGTGCCACATTCTATTCAATTGTCATTAAAATTATTTTCACCAGTTTTATTCCTCATTCCTCTTGACCACTCAGCTTTAGACACAGTTGACTTTCTTTGAAACATTTATTTTCTTGCCTTCTGGCCCCCAAATTCCTGTTTTCTTCCTTCTTTGTCTCTGGCTGTTCCTCCTCCTCCTCCTCTATTGCTCCTCCCATCTACTCAGGCATCAGAGGAGTAGTTCTCTGTTACTCTGCCCTAGGCCACCTTCTCACATTATGTTCTCTCCCTGCATGGCCTCATCACTTGTAATGTCTGCAGTACCAGCCGTATGAGGCCAAGTCCCAGGTTTTTGTCTACGTAAAGACCTATCCTGAGCTCCAGACCTATATATACATTCAACTACTTGTCCACTTGGATGCTTCACAGATGCCTCAAACTCAACAGACTAAAAATAAAATTAAAAGCTTCCCTGTCAAACCTGTTCCTTTTCAGTAATGGATACTACTCATTATCTATCTAATTTTCCAAATTAGGCATGTGGACATCCTCCTTCATTCCTCCCTGTTCTTATTCCCCATATCCAGCTCATATATTCTCAATGATTTTGCTTTCTTCCTCTCCATCTATGAATTTGTTCAGTTTCTTTGTCCTCACTGTCAGTACCTTTGTTGATACCACCATCTCTTGCCTGAGGTCTTAATAATAGCCTCCTATCTGTCCTTGCACCAACTTTTTCCTGTTTCTAATCTATTAATATTTTGTGCACCATTCCTAGAGTGATCTTTTATAAGTGCAGATTGCTATTACTTTTAGAGTCAAGTCCATAATTCTTATTAGCTGTCTGCATGTACTTGGCCCCATCTGCATACATCTCTAGCCTGATTACGCTCTACATGTTAGCACGTAGAACTTTCAGGTCTTCCAAAGTGACATGTTCTTTTTTTTTTTTTTTTTTGAGACAGAGTCTCGCTCTGTTGCCCAGGCTAGAGTGCCGTGGCGTCAGCCTAGCTCACAGCAACCTCAAACTCCTGGGCTCAAGCGATCCTTCTGCCTCAGCCTCCCGAGTAGCTGGGACTACAGGCATGCGCCAACATGACCAGCTAATTTTTTCTATATATTTTTAGTTGGCCAATTAATTTCTTTCTATTTTTAGTAGAGACGGGGTCTCGCTCTTGCTTAGGAGGGTCTCCAACTTCTGACCTCTAGCGATCCTCCCACCTCGGCCTCCCAGAGTGATAGGATTCCAGGTGTGAGCCACTGCGCCCCACCAACATGTTCTTTTTGTTTCATGGTTTCTTGGAGTATCCTTGCACTTGCTGTTCCCTCCTGGAACACTGTCACAGTCTCTTCTTCCCCAGGCAACTACCATTCCTCCAGGCCTCAGATGTTATTTCCTCAAGGAAGTCTTCCCTGACCCCTCCAGTCTGGGTTGGCCAGTCTTCCTACATTTTCTCCGTAACACTATGAACTCCTCTATAACACTCATTGTAATGTTTTGTTTGTTTCTTTGCTTATATCATGGGACTCTAAAGGCAGGGCCACTGTTTGTCTTGCTCAGTATTGTCCTCAAAGCCTAGGACATAGAAGGTGCTCAACATACATTTTATTTATGGAAGAAGGAACGAACAAGAGAATGAAAGGATGAGTGCACAAGGGCAAGATACCAACCCTATTGACTGGCCGCTTCTGAATTCACAAACGCAGGCTGTTGAATCCTCCTGAAGGAAATTAAATGTTGAATCTGTAGTCAGGCTACTCTTTCAGTTTTCACAAAATTTATTTTGAAATGTTCATGACTTTCCTTACTTGCCGCTTCACCTTCTTCTTACTCAGACAACCTTAACTTCCCCGCACACACATTCATGCTTATTCTTTCTTTCTCAGTGGATGGGGCTGCCATCCACCTGGCCAACGCCAAACCCTCCGACTGTCATCCACATCCCCTTCTTTCCCCTCTCATGGGCTATTGTTCCCCTCATTTGTATCCTTAGTCTCAAGTCTCAGACTTTCGGCTTCTTTTTGTTTTTTTTTTTTTTTCCGAGACAGTCTTACTCTGTCACCCCAGGTAGAGTGCAGTGGCATCATCATAGCTCACTGTACCCTCAAACTCCTGGGCTCAAGCAATCCTCCTGCCTCAGCTTCCTGAGTAGCTGGGATTATGGGCATGTGCCATGACACCAAGCTAATTTTTCTATTTTTAGTAGAGTCTCACTAGGGGTCTCGCTCTTGCTCAGGCCAGTCTCAAACTCCTGAGCTCAAGAAATCCTCCTGCCTCAGCCTCCCAGAGTGCTAAGATTACAGGCAGCAGCCACCGTACCCTGCGACTTTCGGCTTCTATCTCCCCCACTTGTCAGAATCTTTCCAGCTTACACATGTCTTCACTTAACTGTGCATTCCTGTGTATTTGCTGCCCTGGCTCTCTTCTGCTGACAACATTCTCGAAAGTGTGCCTCACACTTGCAGTCCCACCTCCATTTTAGAATAAGCTTAGTAAAATCTAGCTTGTATCCCATCATTTGATTGAATCTGCTCTTGAAAAGGTCATTAATGGCCACTTAGTTGTTAAATTACATGGATATTTTTCAATTCTTATCTGCCACATTTGATTCTCTTTGGCCATATCCTTTTCAATTTCCTTTAGGGTATCTTCTTGCTCTGCTTGTCCATTAAAAGTCGGTGTCCCCAGATTCCATTCTCATTCTGCATACTCCATGGGTGATTGCAGCCGCATGGTTGTTTTCAGGTATGATGAGTAGATTTTGGAGTCATATTTTTCTAGCTCAGATCTTGCTTCTCTTGACATTCTGTGTAAATAGAAAAAAGATAATTTTTTTGTAATAGATTTGTGAAAAATTGCTTATTTTTATTTGTCCCTTTTTGATTGCTGCCCTTAATTTATCTTTTGACAACCAGATATTCATTTGCAGGCTTTATTTCATTGTTACTGTATTTATAAGTTTTCTTCTCCATTGGGAATTCCTTTTCCCCCCTTTTTTTTACTCCCTTCCCCACAGTTTCAAAGAAAAATCTGTGATATTTTTTCACCTCTGCATAATTTCTCCACAACAGGTCACAATAGTTGACAGGAGCAATAGGGATTGCCCTGAACTCGGGAAGAGCAATTGAAGAGGAGGAAATGACCCTGTTTGCTGAAAGCAGAGACAATTTAAGTATCGCTCATTCCTCTTCAACTGCTCTTACCAAGCTTTCTGAGTTTCCCGGGGAAAATTATATTCCAGGTTCTTCAGTTTTTCATGTCAGCAGTTTACCTGCAATAGTTTCTCACTCATTTCTGGCCCTTTTATTAAAAGTTGTAAAGAGTCTGCTACTAAAAAGTAGCATAGAAAAGGAGGCAGTGTAGTATAAAAGTTGTCTCTGGAGTCAGGCAGACCTGACACTTCCTAGCAGTGTGGCCCAGGACTCTCAAAGCCTTAGGTTCTTCATCTGTAAAATGGGGATGATAACAGCATCTCATTGGGTCATTGAAGGATGATAGTAGGAGGAAATTAAATTAAGAGGAAAGCTCTTAGTATCATGTCTGTCAGATATAAGGGTTCAATAAATGCTAGTGATTGTAAATTTGTTATAATAAATGCTCAGCACTTTGGGAGTTAGAACCAAGTGCTACTGGTGAGTGGGCAGAGTGACTTGAGAGAGAGCACGTAGGGAAGGGAGATGAGGCTCTCCTATGTGAGCTAAGAAGATCTGAGTCTTTTTTTCACTTTCTGTGTGTAACAAGACAGCTTGGAAGAGTATAGTGTTCAGATTGACACAGCATAACCACAAAAGAGGCCTAGCATAAGCGGCTAAAAGCAGCAATCCATGTCTGAACTCTTCTCCATCTGACTTGAGCTTGGATTGTTCCTGTGTCACTGGGGACCTTGTCTTTGCTCTTCCTGGCTCTGGTCTGTCTCCCCGTGATTTTGGCTGGTGAGCCTGGCACACCTCAAATAACCCCATTGTCTCAGCAGTTAACAGTGGCTCCACTCCTGCTTCAATTCTGGCTCGCGGGTCTCATTTTACTCCTTTGGCTCAGTGCTTCTGACACCAATTCTGCCACCTGCCTTGGCCTGTGACCCAGGATTTTCTCCCATTTATTACTGGGGGATCTAGCCTTTCAGTTTAGAATTCCTAAATCCCACAAATACCATAAATCCTTCAACATTAAGCTTTCAAAGCAAATGTGATACTGTAGCAGTGGTATGGGGCCCTGTGTTTGTAGGTGTTAATTAATATTGGAATTTTTTCCTCTAAACATGGGAACATTAATCTTGATTACTATATATTGGCTTTTCTAAGCATTGGTGGGAACCACCTTTCAAGTTCTGTGGTCAAAAACAATTTCTTAGAAGAGGTAAAAATAAATAGTTATGAGTTTGCCTGAGGGGTGTGTTTATTGAGAAGTTAGTAATAATGATAATAATAATAGCTAACACTTAATCAGTGAATGCCATGTGCCAGGCACAATTCTAAACACTTTACATTTATTAACTCATTTTATCTTTCTAATAACTATAAGATAGTTATTAATCTCATATTTATGAGGTTGATAGCCCTATACAGACAAAGGAACTAAGGTACAACAAGTTTAAGTAATTTTCCCAAGGTCACACAGCTAGTAGGTGTCAGAGTCACAATTTAAAGCCAGATGGTCCTAATCCTCTCAAAATGACTCAAATGGCTACTGTGTGTTCAGTACCATGAGCGATATGAAGAACTGTGAGCTGAGGTGCTTTTATACCATAATACCCATGTGTCGTAAGAGAGATTGTTAGTGCTTCAAAGTCTAGGCTTCCTAGTCAGTCAGGTCTGGGGTTAAGTCTTGCTGTTGCCGCTTTCCAGATGTGTGACTTTGCAAGTTATTTAAGCTTGCTAAACTTCACTTTCATTCACCTGTGCCATATGTCCCAACACTATCGTGACGCTTAAATGAGATCATCACACCTCCTGGCACATATTAAAAGCATCTGTTTTTATTATACATGTATAAGGCAGTATGTGCTATGTCCTATTTGAGGGGTACAAAGTAAATATTAGGGGTGCCTAAGGAAAGGGATTTTTAAAAGCTTTTTATTATGGAAATTTTAAGCATGTAAAAATTAGAATAGTGTAATAAATCTCCATGTAATATTCCTCAGCTACAGCAGATATCAACATTTCACTAATTTTGTTTCATATCCTCAACTTTTATTTTTCTGGAGTATTTTAAAGCAAATCCCAGATTTTATATCATTTTACCTATAAATACATCAGTACTTTATTCCAATAGGTAAGGACCTACAAAGAAATGACAATGCCATTATTATGAACCTGAAAAAATTAAAAATTATTAAAATAAAATTAAAATAATAAATATAAAATTAAAAATTAAATTTATGCCAGCTTATATTTCTTAGCATTTCCAAATTGTTTTACATGTTAGTTTTGTTCGAATCAATATCAAAACAAGTGTCTGTCTCTTACGCTTTAACTCTCCTCCTTTTGACAGTATTCATTTGTTTAAGAAACCAGGTGTACATTTGACCTGTAGAGTTTTTCATACCCTAGATTTGGCAGATGGCTTCCATATAGTGTTTAGTGCTATGCAGAGCCATTCTGGAGCCTGAGCCAAAAAGAAAAATCAGTAACTCTGATTCTGACTTTATTTAAAACTATGATATTGTATTCATCATAGGTTTTTGCATTCATTTTGATTTTGTAAAATATGGCATTAAAATATTTATTTCTATTACTGTGTTTTTTAGCACACCCTTAAATTTTGCATTTGAGGCAAGTGCCTCATTCACTTCGTTCTAGCCCCAACCATGAGTTGTTTAATTTGTTCCTCTGTCTCCTGTGTCTCATCAACTGGTGATTAGATCCAGAGCTTTGCTGTTGGCAGTGTGGGCTGTGGTCCAGCAGCATAGCTATCTCCTGGGAGCTCGTTAGAAATGCAGAATCTCAGGCCCCAACCTGAGCCCTCTGAGTCACATTTTGTATTTTAACTGTTCCCCAGGTGATTTGTATGCACATTAAAGTTTGAGAAGCACTGACCTGGGGGCATAATTGGATTCTGGTGTAATTTATTTGGCAAGGATGCTTATAAGTGTGTGGTGGATTTTTTACTCTTACAGAAGCTGTTAATACGTAGTATCTGGGTGTCCTCTTTTTGGTGATATCAAGGTTGATCAGTAGATTCAGATGTGATCAGCCTGACCCATCCATGAGAAAGTTAAGAAGGATCACTTCTGAGAGTTTACTACAGCCAAATGGTTAAGGGGGTTGGGACGGGGGCTCTGGAGCCCGACTGTATGGATTTGAATCTTGACTTTACACTGTTTTGTGCCCCTGGATAGTTACTTAACTGCTCATGCTTCAATTCTGTATTGCAAACTGGGGAGAACAGTAGTCCCCATCTCATTGGGTTCTTATGCAGATTTTGTAGAACAATGCCTGGCACAAAGAAGGTGCTCAGTCAGAAATAGTACTTCTTTTCTTCTTTTGGCTTTTCCCTCCCCATCAGAGAAAGCATCACAACAGATTTGTCAATTGAGTTGGGCCCAGGAGAGTGAATGGGACAATGTTCTGATATTAATTACTTATTCATAGGCAGAAAATGGAAATGCACCATGTGTTTTGGAGATTGGCAAAGAATTTGACTTGACTACAGAGTTGCATGTTTTCAGTAGGATGGGAGAAAAGCCAGATTATGGAAGGCTTTGAATATAGGATATCTGTAGTATTTGGGGAATTGTGAAAAATTTTAACAGGAGGAGAATTTCATGAACAAAGTGGCACTCAAGAAGTTTTAATCCAGCATCTCTGTGCAGGATACATTTGGGAGAGAAAAATCTGAAGGCTGAGAGGGCATTTCAGTAGTTTACATAAAAGGTAATAAAGGCCTGGACCAGAGTGATGGCTTTAGGAGTGGAAAAATGAGTGGATAGATATGAGATTCTGACAATGTGAATAATACATGAGCATGGATGTCAAAAGCAGGTGAGTGTCTGTTTGGTTTGGGTTTTGTTATTTCTTAGCTATGTGGCCTTTATCAAGTTATTTAACCAACTTAACCTCTGAGCCTCTGTTTCCTTATTAGCATAACGGGGAATGATTATATCTGTTTGGCAGGTTAGTTGTAAGGTTTAAATGAGGTGGTTGACATGTGTCAAGTGCCTGGTACTGTGCCCTGCAGATAGCCTTTGGTAAAGACTGGTCATTATTATTACTAGTGATTGGCTGGATGTTTGGTTGAAGAAGAGGAAGGTAGGAGAAATTGTTTTTTGGCTTCAAGACTAGGATCATTGGTGATATAGAAATAGGGAAGTCACTAGGGAGAATTGGTTTAAGGAGGAGGTATTACATTCTGTTTTACATTTGTTGAGTTTGAGACCCTGACAGGATATCTAGGGGGAAATGGGTTAGATGCCAGGGGTGAATTATGCATGAGCCACACTTGACTAGATTCATAGATTCCCTTTTGGTACAGATTATGGTTTCAGTAATGTCTTGTGCTTCGTTTTTCAGCATCTCTGGGGTTTCTGACAAAGCAGATGCTTTACCTTGACATCAATTCAGATTAGCCTCTGACTTTGCATCATTGGTCTGGGCCTGGCTGCTTCATCAGCCATGGAATATAGGGAGGTTGTTTCCCCCTCATGGAAACATTTCTTCATTTCAGATTTTGTTGAAATTTTAAGAAAGCAGTTTGTTTTGCTTTTTAGCCATTTCAAAGTTCAGCTTTTTCTCTGTGTGCACAGGCTGATGTTGAAATTGGGGTATTAATGGGTGCTATTTAAAGAAGCTCATTTATGGGCAATTAAATAACATGCCTGTCAGCCCGGATTTGATAAGGAATAGAGGAACTTTTTTTTTTAAGAGTACAATGAAGTTTAATTATATTCCCTTTTCTTTCAATTCTTTTGTTAGATTATCTAGAAAAACGATTTCTTCTTTTTAAAAAAAAAATCTATATTTTACTTCCTCCCATATATCTGTGGACGTGCTGAGATGGAAAGGCAGGAGATCTATTTAAGTTGTATTTTGTTTTGTTGATTTCACATAATTTTTAGGGATTTTTATTTTCAGTGGTTTTAGCTGTTTCAGGCACTGCAGAGAGAATAACTATAGCTGATGCTAAAACTAGCCCCTCTCTAGGTAGTAACTGACATCTCAAATATTTCATGTTGCAGAACAGCAAAAATACTGACAATGGTAGCTACTAATTTATGCATTTATAGGTCAGAAGTTGTCCAGCTCCGTCATGTATCCTAAAGCCCAAAGTAAATACTATTTCATGCACATTATTTATAGAGAAGAATTTGTTGGGCCATAGGGAGGTAGGAAAGGACTCTTTCAATCTATACCTTCTTCTTGAATAGCTGTCATACTCTCTATGCAGTCTATTTTCTGTTTATCTTTTTTCTGTATAAATAGATTTGCGTATCTTACATACAATTGTGACTCAATATTTGTTTACAGTTGTGTATGCAAATATATAATGGCTGGTGCAACAGAAAGAATTAGTGTGTTGGTTGCCCAGTAAAATTATGTTACATAGTATATAGAAGACTGATATCTGGCATAGAGTGTTTAATTTGGAGTGTTTGATGGAAATGAATGGATAGAAAAAAGAGTAGAAAATAGAAGAAATGAATGGATCGTGAAAGAATGTCAATACTTATGAGAATTAGTTAGGGCTAGAAATCATTAGAAAAAATGGCTGGTGGTAGAAGCTCAAAGAAAGATGCCCATTAGTGGTAGCCAGAGCATTGCCTAATGGTTGTATAGTCTGGACTGCAGCATAAACGTAGCAGCCAATCAGAGACAGAACTTTTCTTCTGGTGTTGACAGAACTCAGCTGACTGTCTTGGGCTCTTGTGAATGGCAGCATAGGGACAGAAATTGGTATCTTGTGGAAACCTGAGGCTAGAATAAGAGAGTGAAAATAGAATGTTCAAAGAGGAGAAAAAGCAAACTGTGAAGACATAGGCTTCTTCCACTTCTCTTTCTCTTGATCAATAGAATGAGGGGATAAACTGCAGAACCTTCCCTGTAGTTAATGAAAAGTTCTACAGAGCAGGCCAAAAGGATAGGCTTAGTTATGTGAAAGGACACCCCCCAGGGAATACCATTTCTCATTAAGTAATTTCCTATCCTGAATTAGAGGAGGAACAAATTGTGTGGAGAAAACTAGAGAAATTAGAAGGTACTTGAAATATTCATAAGTAGTAGCTTGTTCCACTTAAGTGCACTTAAGTGTAGACTAAAGTGGCTGGGATCTAATGAGATTGGGAGATGTAGTTTTTGGATGTCTATATTGTATTTCAGAGGGTGAGAAGGAATAGGCACTAACTAGAGCTTCACTGCAGCCTTTAGCTGTTGTTACAGGTGAGGCCTTCTACTTGAGGGCAGAGGCTTTGGCTAATGAGTGTCCTTGAATTAATGAATAAAGAGTGGGGTTTGATTTGGTTGGGCTTTTTCTTTTTTCTTTTCTTTTTTTTTTTTTTTGAGACAGAGTCTAGCTCTGTTTCCCGGGCTAGAGTGCTATGGCATCAGCCTAGCTCACAGCAACCTCAAACTCCTGGGCTGAAGCCATCCTTCTGCCTCAGCCTCTCGAGTAGCTGGGACTACAGGCATGCGCTACCATGCCTGGCTAATTTTTTCTATATATTTTTAGTTGGCCAATTAATTTGTTTCTATTTTTTTTAGTAGAGACGGGGTCTTGCTCTTGCTCAAGCTGGTTTGGAACTCCTCACCTTGAAGGATCCACCCGCCTTGGCCTCCCAGAGTGCTAGAATTACAGGCGTGAGCCACTGCACCTGGCCTAGTTGGGCTTTTTCCTAAGCTCACTTTCAGGAAAGAAAAAAATATAGTAATCATTGTAGTGATAAAATATAGTAATCATTGTAGTGATAAATCATGAATTGAGGTGACTGTAAGTGTGGCATTTGCCTGTGTGTGATGAAATGGTGGACAGTGCTTTATTGATTGCATTTTTTTTCATTTGGGAATGTCTGTAGAGAACTGAAGAAAAGCAGAATATTTAGGGGAAAAAATGCCATGTTGAGAATCAGGAGACTTAAGTTCTAGTGTTAAGCCTTTTAGTAACTTGTAACAGTGGGCAAATCCCCAAGTTGGAAGTTTTCATAGACTAGATCAATTAGTTATTTTCTAGGTGCTCAAAGGAGATGAGAGTACCCTGCTTAAGTGAACATACCAGAATCACTTGGAGCTTGGAGATCTAAGGTTGGAACTACACATGCTCTAGGTGTGTGTGTGTGTGTGTGTGTGTGTGTGTGTTTCCCTAAATGAGAATCACTGCTGTAGTGGACTTTGATTCTAATGGAATATTGTCATATCATTTGGTTGACGGGGATCAGGGTTTGTGGAGGGGATGTTGAAAAGCTTTGGACTAGATAATTTCTAAGGACTCTTCCAAACTTAGAAATTTAGATTTCCAGGAAATGGAACTTGTGCTTGCATACCTTTGCCAAAGGCATTTTATTTGCCTGGCTGTTATAGGGCTTTTAAACTTTGACAAAGAAATAAATAAAGATAGTAAAAATAGGGATTATAGACTTGAGAGTTGCTGTAAATATTCAGGAATCCATGGTTAAACAGTGGGCAAATTCATATCCCTGGAGTGAATCACAATCTTATGTATTAAATGGGTAAAACATACTTTGGCAAAAGTCTGCTGGGGAGATTGACTTTATTGAGACATTTGTGTTGGTTCATTTCTCAGAGTAACTATTAATATTTTATCAATTTCAATGCTGGGCTATTCATTCCTGCTAACTATGAACTTGACTTCATTCCTTCCTAACTCCCTCCCGTTTTAGCTAAAACATTCTTGGGAAAATGCTTTTGGCTTGCTTAATATTATTAAAAATGTTAATCCTTGTGTTGTTAAGTATACCACCAACTAAAGAAATTCATTCAAAGGAGCCATTTGACCTCAAAATTCCTGAACACAAGTTTGATATATTTTTTATTAGTCTAGAAGGAGGTAGTGCCTTGCACTTGTCCTTTGCATTTGACGGTAGAATTTGTTAACTTTGTTTTTCTTTTGCTAAACTTTTCACCCTCAACAACGTGAATGATGGAGTTTTAATGCCAGCGATTGCCTCTGTGGCCCTTATTTTCTCTCACCCTCTCTATGTAGTCTAAGGGTATTGAATGAAGACAGTCCCCACTTAACGTATGGTTATCAATAGGATTTCTTCCTGACCCTTTGTGCTTTCGTGACATTAGGGAACTTCTTTATGACGTTCCACTTGGGAGAGGTAAGAAGATAGAGGTTTCTTCATTAGCAGGTAGCACATTGGGGAAGGCTCAAGAACAAGAAAAGATAACATTTTTTGGTTAAATGGAAAGACCAGACCAAAAGGCTCTGAAATCCTTTTAAAAATCATTAACACTTTCATTGTTTCTTTCGTGTTCCAACTTGTCACACTCTCTTCTCTCCAAACGATATTCTTTAGGCCTCTGTGATCAGACGGGGAAAGATCAGGCATTCTTCCTTTGCAGCATGCATTTCCTCCTGCTTGGTCAGATGTCTTTCTCTTTGGCAGAGATGGTCACTATTTTTCTGTATAATACAGAGGCTCACTGCAGCCGCAGCAGCTATCGTCTGTTTGTGTGGGGAATTAGGAGTATCGGGAGGCAGGTGCGATGTACAGTTTGGAAAAGCTCTCCCCCTCTGCACATACTTCTCTAAGACTTGTTTTTGTCTTTGCTTCTGTTTCAACTCCATCCTGGCTGCTTCATGGGCAAGCAGTGGGCACAGCCACTGGCAATGTAATGATTAATTGTTCTAGGAAGTTTGGATAAGTTGAAGAGGTTGTTATAAACATCTAACCTTGAAGTCTATTTTGTGTAAAGCAAAAACTATATTTGCATGCACCAAGGGAAAAGCTAGTGGTAGAAATTGCTGTACAATTTGCCTCTAGATTGTAGTAGGAAATACTCTTTTTGGGAAATAGGATGGATCAATGTGCTTTTTCTTGCCATGTAAAGTTGTTATTGGAATAACAACTTATCTTATTTTGCAGTCCTAAAGTAATAAATAAAACATTTATGGCTTAGAATAAATTGAGAGCATCTCATTACCTATAGCAGGCATGTTCTTATTCTTTTAAAGCCTCAGGCTGAGTGACATCAGCAGATTTCTTTCATTTTCTAATCCAGAGGCTTTTAATTTCTTTCTGTCAAAAAACCTGCATTTCAGTACTGAATAAATCTGGAGGGACCCTTTCTGATATGACTACATTTTGTAGCACCTCTTTTAAATTGTATTAATGTTAGTTCTCAGGAGACACCATGGTGCAGTGGAAAGAACGTGGGCTTGGAATTTATAAACTATACTTTTTGTTTGTTTGTTTAGAAACAGGGTCTTCTGTTCACATTCAAATTCTTGACCTATTAGTAATCTAGAATTATAAAATAACCAGACTCAGAGATCATCCACCAGGACAGTTCTTGTGGTAATTCCTGGTGTACCAAAAGGAACTCCTTGTTTAGCCTTTTTAGAGGGTACTAGTTCCATTACACTCTACACACACACACACCCTGGGAACTTCTTCATCTGGTAAAGTTTTTCATCCTACACTATACCATAATGACACTTACTCTTGCCCTTTGGTGGTAATCACAATGAACAACCATCCCAGCTGATCTGTTGTTTCAAGAATATCAAAAACTCATACAAGGAGGCTGTGCGCGGTGGCTCACGCCTGTAATCCTAGCACTCTGGGAGGCAGAGGTGGGAGGATCGCTCAAAGTCAGGAGTTCGAGACCAGCCTGAGCAAGAGGGAGACCCCATCTCTACTAAAAGTAGAAAGAAATTAATTGGCCAACTAAAAACATATATGGAAAAAATTAGCCAGACATGGTGGCACATGCCTATAATCGCCTGCGCCCAGGAGTGTGAGGTTGCTGTGAGCTAGGCTGACGCCACGCACTCTAGCCTGGGCAACAGAGTGAGACTCTGTCTCAAAAAAAAAAAAAAAAAGCCTCATACAAGGAATAACCTTCAGCTTTTCCTACAGGATAAAGTCTCCCTGTCTGAAGACAGTGAGTCAATCTCTCCTGTTCAAACATTTGCCACTTATTTATTAAACAAGTATTTATCAAGTACCCTCTGTCTACAAGAGTCTGTGCTGTGGGTGCTGGATGAGAAAGTGGTGAATTATCCATGACCTCAAGAAGTTTATAATCTAGGACGGAAGACAAGAGAAGCAATTTTGCGTGTGTTGGGGTAAGGGTTATTGATTTGGCCTTTTTTTGAAGGGATGGATAAAATGATCAAATCCTTGGAGGTGTAAAGTTTATTGTGTCTTTTAGGAACAGCAAAACATACAGTTTGCCAGAGTATAAGCAGCATCAAGGGGAAAGGTGGAAGTTAAGGACAACTTTTTCTTCAGTTATCCACCAGATTTTTCCCTTTTTTTTTTTTTTTTTTTTTTTTTGAGACAGAGTCTCACTTTGTTGCCCGGGCTAGAGTGCCGTGGCGTTAGCCTAGCTCACAGCAACCTCAAACTCCTGGGCTCAAGTGATCCTTCTGCCTCAGCCTCCCAAGTAGCT
>CAUYRT010034837.1:0-25848 GCA_963574885.1 Lepilemur ruficaudatus
CGTGGGGGAACACTGTGGAGGGGTGGGATATGATTGAAAAGTAGTTGGGGAGCAGAATTAGGGGTCTCAGTAGGGGAAAGGAATTTTTACTGTTCATGGAGAGATGGAGCCCAAACATCATTTTGAGTCTTAAAACAATTAGTTTCTTTGGCAGTAAAACTAACTCATTTAAAAATGTAAAATGAGTATTATGTGTCATAAGGCTTTAGTGGCCTGTATGAGATTCTTCTTCATCTCTTACCTGTGGTTATCATGGACACATCACATGTGTCAAGGAGAATCACCTTGGAATAATGAACTGTCATATGGAGCAAAGCTTCCCTGAGAACTATTGTGTCAGATACACAGGGATCTTTTCATGAGTGCAAATTGTGTATTCAGCCAGTGGGATTTTGAAGGTGCTGTGACTTCAAATTGACTACAGATGGAAAGCCACATGGGAGAATTCAAGACTTGGTGGATGGGTACATTTAAAAAGGGAGGGTTGGATTTATGGTTTCAAGCTTGCTTGTAAGAGTGGATAGACAGAAGTATGGATTGATGGACAGATGCAAGATTGGTAAGTGAAATTTTCTGTGTATTGTATAATTATGTGGATTTAATAATTAGTGGATAAATTAATACAAGAGTGGATATTTAGAATGAAGGCTGGAAAGATGGTTGTGATAATCTATTGTTTTATGGACTTTATGATACAGTAATGGATGCATGCATGCTAAATTGGATATATGGAATAATGTAAAAATGATTATCAACTAGAATATATGAGTAAATGGATGAAAGTTTCGAGAAGAAATGTTTTGTAAAACATTTATGTTTTTCATAAACAGTTGTGACATGTATAAGGGTATATGCATTAATGAAATCATTATTTAGTGAAGATGTAGATGGTTAAATGCCAATATGTTAGATTTGGAATGGATTCAAAATGAGGTATTGTATGCATGGATTTTTAGATTGATGGATACAAGTATGGCTGGCTAGAATACTAGAAAATTGTAGGGATCAAGGCATAGATACATTGATTGCATAGATGTGATAATTGCATGGTTGATGGTTTTAGAGTAGCTTGATAGATGCATTGATGCACAGATGGGTTGATTGAAAAAGAGATGATATAATAATTTGATTAGTATGAGAATAAACTGATATAATAATAAAGTCACATATGTAAAGTTGAAGAAAAAAAGGAAAGTTGAAGGATGATGGTGTATTCTTGTCATGGGCAAATTTATTATTTATGAAATCAAGTTTAGTGTTTCAGTTCTCAAATTGTTCTGATAATAAATAAGCAAAACAAAAACCAAGTATAGTAAGTTCACAAAGTAGTTTTCTTTTCTTTTCTATTATTTTCTTTTTTTGAGACAGGATCTTGCTCTGTCACGCAGGCCAGAGTATAGTGGCCTCATTATAGCTAACTGCAGTATCCAACTCCTGGACTCCAGCAATCCTTCTGCCTCAGCCTCCCTAGTAGCTGGGACTACAGGCACGCATCACCATGCCCAGTGAATTTTTCTGGTTTTTGATAGACGGGGTCTTGTTCTTGCTCAGGCTGGTCTCGAACTCCTGGCCTTCAAGCGATCCTCCTGCCTCACTCTCACAAAGTGCTAGGATTATAGCTGTGTAGCCACCATGCCTTTCCAAAAAGTATTAATAATTTTATAAACAAAATGATATTTTAATTATTTGGGGACTTTTCGGAGGTTGATGAATGATCCAACTTCACCTTCTGTATATTATGCTTGTCATGGTATGTATGTTACAGTTTTCCATATTTTCCACAGTTATGTCTGAGCTGATCCAGTTTAAGAAGTGAGACCTTGTTTACTACATGACATTTTCATATCAATCCAAATCATTGTACTTATTTATCCTTTTTTTGGACTTCATTCTTCAAAAGTTCTGGTAAGAATCAGTAACTCTGCTGTACTGTTTCTTTTTTTTTTTATAGGTGGGAGTTTTGCTATGTTGCCCAGGCAGGTCTTGAACTACTGGCCCCAAGCAATCCTCTTATGTGAGCCCCCTGGGTCGCTGAATCCAGTTTGTCTGTGATAGTTTCAAATCCAAAACCATAGATGGATTCCATAAAACATAGAAGATCAACAGATTGTGGAGTGATTATTATTCACATACAATAAGAGATAAAAGAGCTCTTAAATATTGATGCAGTATTGTTATGTAGACCCTGTAGATTGTGATTTACTAATCTTATTTACTCTGACCATAGAATGTAATGTTATCTGGACAGAGACTATAATCTCTTTTTGTCCATACACTCAGTAAATTTCACATTATCTGATTCAGATTAAGTTTATGGAATAAATGAATCAATGGTGGATGGGTAGAGGGAGACAAGAAAGGAAGTCATGCTGGTTGGGGAATAAAAAGAGAGTGAAAGGAATACAAAAAGATGTCAGCGAGCTAAGTCATTAGGAAGCAGAATTTGCTGCAAATAATATGGGTTGTAATGACAGCAGCAGGTTGAATTTTAAGTTCCCTGTGCAGGATTTAGGACATTGCTAATACTCTCAGTGGATACATAAGGTGAGCAACACAGGAGCTAAGGAATATTTCAATATTGGCATGGTAAAAGTAGATTCATAACATCCTTTTCATTTGATGAGTGAATGAAAAGTCTTCAAATATTTTCAAACATCCCTGTTTTGTTTTGTTTTTTTTCAAGCATATTACCCAAGCAAGGACCAAAGAGACTTTCTTACAGGTAAGAGCGTTAAGGCTTACATTCTGATTTTTAACATATTTTTTTAGCTATATTGATGATAGATTGGATTCTTGTTTGAGTTACCTTACATTAAATTTTTCCTAAAAACCTACTTTGTGGCTTATATGATCATTTTGAGATAATATCTAATCAAAGATTTTATAGTTATCTCATTAGTAAATACAATTTAACAAAATCAGGAGTTTTTTTACCTTTAGTACCACCAGAAGTTGCGTAAGACTCATCCAGGAAAGCAGGGTGAATAAATATGTGGATATAGTGGTAGTGAGTTTTGGTTTTTGGAAAGATTGCCACGAAATACTATGGGACATACAGACTCTATTTTTAGTATTTCATTATAGTGCTGTTTTTTTTTTTTTTCCTTAACCTCTGACCCGGTATATAAATTAGCACTAAGAAACTACCTGGGAAATACTGGTTCAAACAATGAATAGGTGGTTGAATGTCATGAAGATAATTTGGAATAGGAAATAATGTAATGAAATCACAACAAATGGGCAGAAGAAAGAAGGAAAATTACAGTTTCATCATTTTTATAAAGTAAGTATGCCTGGTTTTCATAGCTTGGGGATTATTTAACTTTAGGATTGTGGGAGTTGTTTTTTATGGAGTTCCAATAAACACTTAACTTGAAAATGATATCCTTCTGTCACCAGGCATGGCTGTGTCATAACCTGTTGTTTATTTCCATTTGCAGTATCTTCTGTATTCTCCCAGGTGATGACCATGTGGACAAGAGGATCCTAAGAACATCACTAGTGATTCAATCTACAGCATCACCCAAATGCTGTTATTATTCCTCCTTTCTGGAATTTTGTTGCATTTTGTATTTCAACGGGCACAGCTTTTATAGAAACCCAGGAATAGAAATGACCTGCTTTATTGGCAAGTAATTGCCTAGAATGTTATTAAGTATTTCTCTGTGCTGTCAATATATTTTGTACCTTCTTTTATTGTAGTATATTACCTCATTGTATTTTTTATTTATAGTTTGCTTTATAAATGGAAGTGAAATTTGTGCTTGATAAATGTAATTAATTCATTTTATAGGCCTATTGACACTTTAGGCACTCTTGATGATAGCCGGGCTTTCTCAAAAGCTGAGTGTTTATGGTGGGCCAGTTTTGTTTTGTTTTTTCCATTTGTAAGATATTTTCTTCCTTATTTGAATCAAGAGCTCATAAGTTTTTCAACAGGTGTCAAACAAGATTATCTTAAACATTTGTGTTATCAGGACTAGAGCTTCTGTGGTTATCTTTTTTATTGAACCTAATGAGTCTCACTCTAGATCAGGTTCTGAGACTGTGTGTAGTTCACCTCTTTCCTAATGCCTAAACCTAGGATGTGGATTATATAACAAATGTAAGGGCAAGCTAGACCCTTGTGCTGACATTTTGAGCCAGGTTGATACCATTTTGTAGAACATGAGATCCCATCATTTTCTTGATATGACTAGTACTCTCTTCTTTGGGGTTGGAGTGAAAATCTCAGTATACCAAAGAGATTTCCCTTTTACTCACAGGGGACTACTAATGTATTGCCTATAACCTGACTTAATAGATAGATTTATAGTATGGAGTGGTCCAATAACATATAGGTATCTCTAGACCAGTGTTAGCAATGTAAATAAATGCTAGAGTTTTAAGATTATAGGATAATCCCTTTCCTTGAATGTCAATTACTTTTACCAACACAAGACTTAATGGTTTAAAAATTTCATAATTTGTACAGCCATCAATATCTTTCTCACTATATTATTTTGTTCACTGACAGCTAGATTGTGAGGTGTAATTTGTGTTCCTTTTGTAATACTCATTTATTTTATCTGCAGAGAAGTTCCTTTTATACTTCCATAGTTAATCTACCTCAAACTATTTCTTGTATTGATATTTTCCAAGTTCAAAATGCTCTTCTGGATATAACAAGAACATATGTCCTAATCACATATCTTCATGTTATATGAAACACAAGGTAATACCTAAGTCAATATAGTATTTTGTAGTCAGTGCCAGCAGTCAACAAACTTTTATCTGTATAGGACCAGGCTTTGCAGGCCATACTGTTACAACTACTCAATTCTGCCATTGTAATGTGAAAGTAGCTATAACCAGTTTATAAACCATTAAGTATAGCTATATTCTAGTAAAATTTATTTACAAAAAAACTTGTGGTGAGCCCGGTTTGTACCAAAGACTGTAGTTTGCTGACCCCTGGACTTGCAGTATTGGCTCAATATAGAAACCAGAAGGGAAAGAATGTCCTCCCTTCTTGTGTGATTTTTTTCTGAATCTTCAACATACAAATTTCAACTTAAAAATGGGAAAGAAATCTACAATTAAGATTTCAAATTCTTGGATTTTAAAGCTAGTTTGAGTGTTGTATCTTTTTTTTTTTTTCTTTTAAGTCTCCTTTCCACTTTGGCTTGGCACCTGGTTCATTGAAATAGAGCCACAAAGAATGAATGAGTCAGTGATATAAAGCAATCTATGGTCATTCATACTCCATGTTCTATTCCTGCTTCCTGGGGGTGACAAGAGTTAACCATTTGTGGTATAGTGGTCAGTAACTTTTCTGAGCTTCTGTAAGTTTATATTGAATTCATTTACAAATTTGTGGTCCTTATGGTAGATATGATTTTGTAACTTTCAGTTTTCTTTAATATATCACGGACATATTTCCAAATCAAAAATATAACTTACCTGTAGACTTTTTATTGAATATAAAGTACATATTATAATGGATGAATCAATCTATTTCTCTATTTTGGGAAATTCAGGTTAACATTTTTTCTTTGTTTTGTTGCTGTATATAATGTTGTAATGTATATAATTATACATCTTTTGTAATGCACTTGGGCTCTTAATTCTATACAATAGAAGTTTAGGTGTGGAATTTTTGGATCATCAGTTATGTATACTTTTGGTTTCAGTGGATATTGTGAAATTGCCCTTGAAAATATTATCTAGGCCATGGAAGTGCTGATTTTTATAAAAACTTATGTATGATGGGCATTATGGTTCTTTATATTTGTAGCCAATCTAATAGGTGAAAATGGTATTTTTAACTTAAATCTTATTTAAACAGTAGATGATCATGGATAAAAAAGATCAAATAGTGATGGATAATTTATAATACAAAGCAATACTTCACTCTTCCTCTAATCCCAAGAAACATCATCCTGTTTGTCAGAGCTAGAAACCATTAACATTATCTAAATGTAGTGCTTCTTGGAGGGTCATAAAATCCCTAAGTAAATCTTATACCAGTGTGTTTTAATTTTAATTTTTGAAATAATTTTAAATTTAGAGTTGTAAGGATCATTTAGAGAAACCTTGATATAGTATTCACCCAGATTGACTTTTCTTCTTCTTTATTTTCTCTTTCCCTCCCCCTTTCTTCTTTTTCCTTCCCTCTCCTCTACCTTGTCTTTTTATACAGTGTTGTTATTATTATATGAACTATTTTTTAGTAATTGGCAGATATTATGTTCCTTTAACCGAAAATATTTTACCATTTACTTTCTAGGGGCCTTAGCCTCCTCTCATTTTAACCTTGGTAAAAATCTCAAAATCATGAAATCTATCACTAGTATGAAAGTATAACATAATATATACAGTCCATATCCACATTTTACCAGTTGTTCTAGAGATGTTCTTTACAGTAATTTCTCCTCTTATTCAGGGTCCAGAAAAGGATGGCTCTATAGTCGTGTTTAATCTGAAACACTTCCTCAGTCTTTCTTTATCTTTGGTGACATTGGTATTCTTTAAAAGTAAATAGCTAACAGTTTTTAAGAAGATTCCTCAAATTTTGATTTTTTATTTCCTCATGAAAAGGTTTAGGTTATGCATTTAGGGCAAGAATATTTCAGAATTAAAGTATCCTCAGTCTTTTTTGGTGAATCATATCAGGTGACAAATGATGTTACTTTGGCCCATTATTGGTAATGTTAACTTAAATCACTTAGTTTGATTGCTATCTACTAGGCTTCTCTATTTTAAAGTTAATATTTCTTCATAATTAATAAATATTACATATAGAAATAATTTGAAACTGTGTAAATATCCTATTTGTCATCAAACTTGCACACAGTAGTTTTTATACTGTTAAATGATTCTTACCTACATCAGTGGTGATTTAAAAAAAAAATCTCAGTTATTGGTTATATTCATTAGTTGGTATTCTACTGTAAGGAAGAATTTGTGTATCATGGCTTATAAGACATGTCCAACAAAATATTTTTTAAACTGAAATGCTGAATAAAAGAATGAGGTAGTAATCTACATGAGAAAGCAGGGAAGGGGTTACTTAAAGAGTCTAAAGAATATATGTCTAAATTGTGGAGTGTTATATGAGTGGCACACAGAACTCCACAGGTGGATAATATAAATACATCCACATGGCAGAAGGAGAAGAGCAAGTTTTTAGTGGTAAAATCCAGCTAGGGGTTGTAACAGTGCCTTCATTATTGGCACGGTAGTCAACAATTTTCTCGAAAAGACTGTGAGGCATGGTGGTGGAATCTGGGTTCAGATTCATACTAGATTTGTTTTTTGTGTAGATGGTAAATCACTGGTATTCTCTATTTGTTTTTCATTGCTTTGAGTTCCTTTAACCCATTAGAGTAGCCAAGGTTGATAGGGAAGGGACTGCATTCAGGGGCTATCTGAAGATAAACACTCAGGTTTATTCATGTGTCACCTTAACACCGTCCCTTCCATCCTTTGTGGTGATGTCTGTGTCAGGGGTCCCCAAACTGTGGTGAGTTGTATAGTTATTTCATTATACATTACAATGTAATAATAATATAAATAATGTGCACAATAAATTCAATGCCCTTGAATCATCCTGAAACCATCTCCCTGCTCCCTAGTCTATGAAAAAATTGTCTTCCATGAAAAACGGTTCCTGGTAGAAAAATGTTGCGGACCACTGCTGTAGATAATACAGACCATTACAGTTGCTATTTTGGTAACATCCTGTATGTCTGCATTCTCTGTTTTGTGTTCTCTTTAAGTGGGGCAGCAGTCCACTAATAGTAATCTCAGATTTTATGCCAAAGAAGGTTTCCAGAATAAAGACATTCTTAGTATTCAACAGTGTCTTAGTTGCATTGATGAAGTGCTCACGATCATGCTGACTATGATAAGTTTCAAAATCTGGCTCATTGTTGCTGAGATCAGGCCATCTGGCATTAATAGAAATGCCATGCCAATTTATAAATTGTGAACCGATGCAGTGGACTCAGAGGCTTGAAAATGACCTAAGGATTTGGCCAAAAGTAGTGATTAGAATGTTCCCTGCTTTCTGTATCAAACTTTGTACTTAGTTTTTAATGGCAGCCTTGTAATATTGTTCATTAAATGTATGATGGAGAAAATGAAAGTAAGGCCAAAAATTACTGATTATAGAGAAAGGAAATATAAACTGAATAAACATGCAGATAAATAGACATCTTGCCAGTGAACAAACTTGTTATCTAAATAATGGAAACCAATTGAAGAAGGTAGTCAGGAATCTAGAAGAGTCTGTTACCATTTCAGTAACAGCGTTGTTGCTTTCACATATGATTTAGTAAGGAAGTCTTGGAAAATTTGAAATCTGCCTAAAATGCAGTCTCTTCTGTTCCATGAAGCTACATATGTCAGAGTACTAAAGATGGTTTTATTATTAAATTCATAAATTCAACCTCAATCTAGCAAAGTTAAAATTTCCATGATATGAAGGAAATTTAAAAACCAAAGGAAATCACAATAGGAAAGCTATTTAATTATTTTACTCTTTAATTATTATCTGTGATGATAATAGAAACTATACTTTTTAAATTTCATAATATTACGGGGTTACAAACATTTTGGTTAACACAAATTACTTTTGGAAACTATAATTCTTGATACAGAGAGAAATGTACAGTAATCTCACAGAAGAATTCAGCTTCTCTCTAATTCAAATCTAAGTGGAACCCACATACTTTCCACCTGGAGATGCAGGTGAGGGGAGAACACATCTGGGTGTGTTAAAGAAAGGAGCTTTCGATGCAGAAGAGAGTAAGTGCACTCTACATAAATGACCATAGAACATAGTGACTCCACATTAAAAAGTGGCCCAGTAAATACTGTGCAGTTTCACCATTCAGGGTAGAGCCTCTTCCTTCCAGTAGGAGCAGAGTAAGCTAGACCAAAGAAAGCTGAGGGAGAAGACTGTAGTCTCTCATTTATCCTTATGTTTATTGAACTTCACTACCGTGATAGATTTGCACAAAAATCCAGGCATATGGCTCTTCTGCTAACTGATTTAACTACTATAGGATATTAAGTTAATTCCAAGGCAAAACTATATAATTGGTTAAAAATACCACCTCCATATTTACTTGATGGTTTGACATATTCTCTGCTACATTTTCCACCTAGTTTATCATGTGGCAATATATAATGATCATGTTACCTTTATTTTTCCATAAGATAATTAAATTCTAAAATTGATACATTATCTTCAGTAATTATAAATCCTTAAAAAATGTTTCTACTCCCATAATTTCTCATTCAGCTTTTTGTAAATTTAGTGTTCTCACTCAAGTGTTTTGGGCTAGAATTTCCTTGTTCAATGACTGTATTTTAATCATAATTTATATCCTGACTGCTTTGGTTTTTCAATATTTCTAATTTTGATTTCTATAGTACTCAAGTTTTCTGAAATTTTATATATTCAAACAAGTTAGTTAAGTTAAAGATCACCATGAATGTCTAAATATAAGATAGCAAATATAAGATATCAAATATATCAAAGATATCAAATAGCAAATATAAGATATCACTGATAAGATAGCAAAAGTGGAAATAAGAAGGCAAGTTCATGGTTATTTCAGTAGTCATTTGGAATGTGTTGTATTAAGTTGGCTTACCTGGAAGTATTAAGAAGTACTGAGATTTGGGACATAATTTGAAAGAATTGCTAGTCTTACTTGATAAAACATTGAATTATACCATGTGAGAAAAGAAGAGGAGGAGAGGATTGAAATAGGACTCTTACAATTTGGGCCTTAACAATTGAGGTTAATGTTGACACTATTTACTATTTCCATGCTAGGGAAGGTTGGTTTTCTCCAAATGTAGGATAAAAAAATATGTCTGTTTTGTCTTTTTTAGATTAACATTAAACCCACAGGTTAAGATTTAGATTTTTAAGGTGGAAATAAGAAGGAAGCTTGGGCTTGGGGAGGGAGGTAGTTTGGAGATAGAGATAATAGTTCGGATTGATTGAGACATGACTTGTTAATTATGGCCCTGGGAAGATAAGATCTAGAGATAGAGTATATGTGGGAGTAGGAATTTATTTGCCTGAGGCTATGCCTTGCATGATCTATCATTTAGGTATTTAGAAAATTAGGAGGAATCCATTTAAGGGAATTGTCTAGAGTGGCTACAGTTATTAGATGAAAACCAAGGGATTTTGGTGTCCTTGAAGATAAATGAATAATGAGGTTAAAAATAAATGAGACAGCAGGTAGATTTTGATTTGGAATTGAAAGACACAAGTTTGCAAATAGAATATCATTGATTTTAGGTAAAAATGCTATGTGGGGATGAGAGGCAGTTTTTTAATATTAGGTGTTTTAGTAGAAATGCCTAATCAAATGATATTTTTGAGTTGATTGTCCTATAATGATGTGACCAATGTTAGTTCAGCATAGACACCTGCTGATGCCTGTGAGTTGCTTGTGTGGATCAGTATGTAAACATAGTAGAGTGAAGATGTATCACAGTTGTATAATATTAGATCCTCTTCATCATACCACATTATGTTTATACAAGATATAACTGAATGTCTTCATTTCATCTCTTGAGTCTTCTAATAGTAGTCTTTGTGCAGCTTTATCATTTGAGTTCCCTTGCATTGCCTCTGTCTGCTCTTACAACCATTTGACATAGAAATGTTTCTTTGAGGCAAGATTGCTGTTCAAAGACATTGGCTTCTGTGAGATGTTTAGCAAAGATTGTTGAGGAAAGGAATGCATGAGGGGCCATGTGAAAGAAAAAGTAACAGCCCAGTGATGAAGAAGGAATAAAGAAAGGATGATACTAGGAACTGAGGGAGGCCAGACGCGTTGGCTCACGCCTGTAATCCTAGCACTCTGGGAGGCTGAGGCCGGTGGATCACTCAAGGTCAGGAGTTGGAAAGCGGCCTGAGCAAGAGTGAGACCCCGTCTCTACTAAAAATAAAAAACAATTAATTGGCCAACTAAAAATATATATAGAAAAAATTAGCCGGGCATGGTGGTACATGCCTGTAGTCCCAGCTGCTTGGGAGGCTGAGGTAGAAGGATTGCTTGAGCCCTGGAGTTTGAGGTTGCTGTGAGCTAGGCTGACGCCATGGCACTCTAGAACTGATTTATCTGATTAACTGTACACCTCAGTAAATTCACTGAAAATCATTTAATTGTACACTTAAAATGGAGTAAAGGCATGATATGTAAAGTATACTTCAATAAAGGAAAAAACAAAGCAAAACAAACAAAAAAACTAGGTATTAAGGGAGTGAAGCAAGATAGAATGTATACAAGGTAGAATTTTGAAAGAAAGAGTTGCAGGTCAAGATCAAGGTGTGCTGAGCCTACATTTTAGCAATAACTTCACCAAAGTCAAGGAGAAGATATGACTGTGGAATATGTTCTTTTCCAGTTGAATCTGGGGAAGGCGTACATTGTCGTTCTCTAATGAGTCGTGGAAACTGTTCAACCTGTCTAGATATCTACCATTTAAGTTTTGTAACATGTTTTATGCTTCTAGCATTTCAGTTACCAAATGTCTTTCAGCCTTCCTTTCTGTGTCTGTTTAACAGACCATAAATAATGAGCTCCTATTGACAGGGATATTTTCCTATTCATAGTTAGCTTTCCATTACCTTATGGAGTCCAGCATGTAGCAAATATTTAATTTAGTAACTTTACCAACTAAACTTTTTAGATCAGAGATAAGTATGATTTTGATAAATGAGCTCCAGTCACCTAAAATGTGAGTAAAATAAGGATTTTTACAGACCCAGTATGAGGTAGATGTTTGGTACTTTTTGGGTAATGTTACGGCATGACTGAGGAAATCACGTATTCTGTAGAATATATTGTGTTGGATTGTGCAAATATAGATCATGTTATTGGGGAACTAAACATCTGCTAGATTAGACTTTTTTATGATGAAAATTAGGGGTTGAGTATAAATCTCCATTGATAGTTATGGAATAATAGAATGTAATTCCTGTTCTCTTTTCTTCTTTTTTAGCTGTGCTGTTAGTTACCTCTTTTTCTCTGTGTTCCCTAAAACAAAAGTAGTCCAAAGAAGAATCCTTATGCATTGTAACTTTCTTTTTTCTTTCTTTTTTTTTTTTTTTTTTTTACACAGAGTCTCCCTCTGTTGCTCAGGGTAGAGTGCAGCCGCATCCTCATAGCTCATTGCAGCCTGGAACTCCTGGGCTCAATCAATCATCCTGTCTTAGTCTCCCTAGTGGCTGGTAACACAGGTGTGTGCCCCCGTACCTCAATAATTTTTTTTCTATTTTTAGTAGAGATGATGTGTTGTTCAGGCTGGTCTTGAACTCCTGGCTTCATGTGACCCTCCCACCTAGGCCTCCCAAAATGTGAACTTTCTAACTTTTAAAAATTCTTCCTTTATGTATCTGTATATCATCCTACCATGTTAAGTTTTATGGGTGTTTCCTAAGAGTACAAGAGTTATATTCATTTCTGTGATCCAGTTTACTTGTTTAATGTTGGAATTCAAGGGATACTGAGGAAATGTATACTGATTAATAATAGATGGAGAGAGTATATGTGTTTCAAATAAGAAACCAAGAGAGACAATAAGGAAAATAAGAAGGAATTGTTCGTGAGCCTTTCACATTACTCTTGAGTTCAGAAAAACCAGAAGACACACTTGTGGAGATTGTGAGGAGGTGAAAACCTATAAAAAAAAAATTCCCTATCAATAGGGAGCTGACCAGGTTTTTAGAAAAGTGTTGATTGCTAGGACATTAGGTAAATAGATGTGCTTCCTCATCTTGTTTTCATTCTGGCTTTTCACTAGCTGTTCTGAGTAAATTTAAGATTTCTTCTGACTTTGTTACCTTTGGAAAAACTGTTGCTGTTAGTTTAATTTGGAGTAGTATCAGATTTACAGAAGTCTTGTTATATTGTCTTGTTGATTCATGTTTTTCTCTTCATTGATAATCTCATATGGTATTCCCACCTACACCATATACCCACCCTATACCTTCGTGGAGAAGTGCTGGCTTGGATATTTTCCTAAGTGGGAAATATCTGAGTGGATTCATGCTAAGATGGTAAATTTGAGTTGAGACCATTATTTCATGGCAGTCAGACATGAGGTATCATAGGATTGATCAATATGCCTTAATGTAAATAGCTGCATGTATTTAGTCCTATTTGCTTTGGCTCCTCATTTCAAGCTCTTAATGTTGTTTTCATATCCTTATAAATGCACATACAAATTTTGATTTGATTTATGTTTTGTGTTCTGTTTCCTTTCCCCAAAATAAATATAATGAGCTCCTACTTGACAGGGATGTTTTTGGTTTCTATCGTCTTATGCTACAATGTCAAAAGTAAGAATTTCATTGAATAAACAAATTTGCAAAAGAAAGAGAGGTCATGAATGAGAGAGAATATAGCAATAAAGGAAAGAGATATTCTGATAGTTATGTAATATTGCATACATAATATATGACTATAATATTTTAATGTATTATATGCATATAAATGTTACTATATTCTGTTGAATAATTTTGGAATCTGCCACATTTGACAATGTTGAAAGAAGGACATAAAATATAGTGATTTAAAAATTAGATATATATATATATATAAACTCTTTAAGAATACAGTTATTTGGTTTAAAATAAATGATAGGTATAAGACATAAAAAATGTCTGAATTTTAGAAATTGGAGATGGTTTTCTCTTTGGGGCCTTTCTCCTGTGTCTGTTGTATGTGTGAATGTTGTATAACTCTCACTTTGTCATGGCTCTATCTTTGCTAACCCTTCTGAACGTCTCCATGGGTGGAAGAGGCTCCCCAGTGATGATACTTGGGTCTGTCTTCAGATTTATTGGGAATTCAAGGGATATGAGCTGCTGTGGACTAAGAAATAACTCTCTATGTTGCCAATGAAAGTAAAAGGGCTAGTCGCTGTCCACCTGTTAATACCCAGTTTTGAATCTTGCTTCTCAGTCAGAAATTTGACCTTCACTCTATGTTATTTTTCTCAATCCTTCAAATTTACCCAAATATTAACCAGTTTCAGAGTTCTTCATTTTTTCCTGAAGTTCCAAGTTTCCTTTTGTTATCATTGTCCATCTGCCTAAAGAACTTTCTTTAGTGTCCTTACACTGCACGGCTACTATTGATAATTTTAGTATATGGTGATTAGTTTTCTTTTCTATGACCATGTCCTTTTTTAGTCCTCTTTAGTGAAAGATATTGTTACTGAATATATAATTAATAGCTGACTTTTTTTTTTTTTAGTACATTAAAGATAACCCACTGTTTTCTGGACTCCATTGATTTTGAATGGAAGTCAGCAAATGTTTTAATCATTGTTTCACTTTACATAATTGTGCCATTTTTCTCTGACTCCTCAAGATTTTCTTGTCATTGATATTGGGCCAGTTTTGACTATGACATGACTCAGTGTGGTCTTTGTATACTCTGGTTGTTTGATGAAATTCTTGAATGTGTAAATGTTTTATCTTTCATCACATTTGGGAGGATTTCAGTGATTTGAAAAATAACTTTTACAGTCTCTTTTCTTACCCCTGGGACTCTAATTTGTTTGTGTGTGTTGTTTGTGTGTGTGTGTTGTTAGATCTATTGACACTGTTGTACAGATTCCTGCCATTTTTTAAAAATCTTATTTTCTTGTTTTTTGGATTGAATAATTTCCAATATTCTGTTTCCATGTTCACTGAATGTTTACTCTGTTATTTCCAATACGCTCTTAAACCTGTCCTATGAATTTTTTTTCACATACTTTATTTTTTACTTCCAGAGATTTCTTGGATTTTTAAAAATGTTATATCCAATGAGATATCTTATTCATTTACTATCAGCATACTTTTATTTATTTTTTCAGCATAATTATAATGACTTTTAAAAAATTCCAACATCTGGACTGGCTGAAGGATAACTTTATTTATTGTTCTTTCTCTTAAGTATGGGTTCTGTTTCTCTTTCTTTGTATGCCAGGTAATTTTGTATTGTAACTTGGACTTTGTGAATATGTTGTAGAAACTCTCTCTTTTGCTTCTGTAATATAATATTTTTCAGCCTCAGCACTATAGATATTTTGAATTGGATTATTTCCTTGTTGTGTTTTGGAGGCTGTTCTTTAGGATATCATGTAGCATCCTTGGCCTCTACCCACTTATGCCAGTAGCATAACTCCCTCCCCTCCTACCACCTCTGCCACTGTAACAACCACAAATGTCTTGCAGCATTTGCAAATGTTCTTTTGTGGGGTAGGGGCTAAAATCACCCATCCGTATTTCCCCTTTCCCATTGAGAACTATGGCTGTAAAGTATACTGATTGTTATTAAGGCAAGCAGTTAACATGGTTGGATTCAAATTCTAATTTCTGCCTCCTGTGCCATGGGAAGCAGCAGAATACTCTGTTTAATTCTTTTCATATTGGTTGGGCTACTTGGAGTCTATTCTACACAATGGGCAGTTGAGGGTTCAGCCAAAGATTTCACCAGAATTTATATACAGGATTTCAGGCTCTTCCTTTCTGGATCTACACTCTGTGGAATTTTCTCCTCACTTTCCAGCTTCTACTGAGGCCACCCTTAAGCAAAATTCCATGAAAATAAAAGGAAGTTCTTTTCATCCAAGTGTGTACTCCCTTCTAGCATAGGGAAGTTGCTTTTCATGTCTTTAGGTAGTTGTTTTGATATTGAGTCTGGACTTTATAATTGTTATCTGTTGGGGGGGGGCTTCATTTGATAGTAGGTACTCCTCCATTACTAGTACCCAAACCTGTGTGTCTTACCTGACCTCATGGGAAAAACATTTCTACTTATGAGACAATAATGTGCTTGCTAGTTTCACTGATTCATGCATTCTAAAATACGCAATCTGCAAATAGTAGAGCTCTGTATCCTACATAAAACTTACCTGATTTTCACAAATGTTTTTTATAAAAAGGATACAAACTCAGATTTCTTTAGGAATATTTTTAAGCATAGCAGTTCTTATAAGCTATATATTTTTATGCCCTGCCTGTTTTTTTTGCTTGTTTGTTTTGCTCAGCAAGAATTTTGCATTCATGTGGAATAATCTCTGTTTTCTACTCATCAAAAACAGATGGAACTTTGATTTCACTATGTGGCATGTTCCTCTTTGCCTTAGTATTACTATTAGGAGTACTGGGTGATTAATTTGGGTCAAATACTATTATCCACCCTCATTCCACAAACATTATCGCCTGCTTTTACCACTTTAAAGTGATGGAAACATTCTCCAGAATGTTTTTACCTTTGTCACAGAAAATGTGGTAAAATGGATAAAATGAAGAAATTATTTTCCCCCAGTACCTGTAGCTAATCTTTCCTCAGTGTTATTTCCCACAGTTCAGATACTGCAAAGAGATGGTATTCAGTCTGTAGTTCTTAAGTATGGGGGTGTAATGAGCCTTGACCTGAGAATAAGTGAGCTACCCAATAGTAGATGCCCTGGTCTTCTGAAATAAGGCCATACTTATGTGGCTTTTGTGTAATGTCTAAAGGTAAAATGTAATCATTTCCTTCTTTGAGTAGTTGGTATAGAAAATAATTGAAACAGAAGTTTGGTTAGCGAAGTAGGATATTGTAGATATTTTAACAATGATCAGTTATAAAGAGCTATTAACTAAACAGTTTAACTTTATCTGTTTCATAGTTTTGAAAAATCAACTTCGTTTAACACGAAAGTTGTTTCTTTATATTCTTGCTTTAGAAAGTCCTACAAAAAATAATCATTCATTATTTTAAATGGTTAGTTTTGCTTTCATGGTATTTATAGTCAAAGAGTAAGTTGAAAACTGAGTGGATGACTGTTATTTAGAAAAATCAGAATAAAATGGGGAGAATTGGTGATAGAAATACATTGCATTTAATTAATTGAAAACACTATCGTTATGGTGAAAGCATAGGCATATGGAATATTTTGTGAATTGTACAGTAGATAAGACATTTGTTATGAGTTCTCTTAACACAGAATTGAGGCCGGGCGCTGTGGCTCATGCCTGTAATCCTAGCACTCTGGGAGGCCAAGGCGGGTGGATCTCTAAAGGTCAGGAGTTCGAAACCAGCTTGAGCAAGAATGAGACCCCCGTCTCTACTAAAAATAGAAAGAAATTAATTGGCCAACTAAAAATGTATAGAAAAATGTAGCCGGGCATGGTGGCGCATGCCTGTAGTCCCAGCTACTTGGGAGGCTAAGGCAGAAGGATCGCTTGAGCCCAGGAGTTTGAGGTTGCTGTGAGCTAAGCTGACGCCACGGCACTCTAGCCCAGTCAACAAAGTGAGACTCTTTCTAAAAAAAAAAAAAAAAAAACGAAAACAAAAACACAGAATTGATCCAGCTCTTGAAATACCATATTTAAATTGAAGATAAACAGGTCATAGGCATCTCACAACTTCTGAATTTAGGGACAATGAAGTTAATTTTCCAATTGTATCTGTTTGATTTGAATGGTATACTTTTTCACTTTTCTCATAACTCCCACATGTCAACTCCCATAATGATCATGCAGGGAAAGGGAGCTATTACAATTCTTGCTATGTACACCATAACTAAAACATAGTTCCTGTATTTCTGTGGTCTTAAGAGAAATTGAGAAACAAAATTTCAATGAATATATAAGACAAGCTTCTGTGGAAAAAGAAGTATTCAGTTTTGAGAAAGAGTTGATTGATGTCCTTATGTCTTATGTTGATGATTCGCAAACTCTGCCCCAATTCTGCTTTTATCTATCTAAATTCATTTAGTCTTATGTATCAAAAATTGTTTATCAATCTATCTGGCTTTATCAGTCATCTATCTTTATCAATCAATCATCCATCTATCTTTATTAATCAATCATCCATCTGTCATATATCTATGTCATTTAGCATGAGAGACAGAAGAGCATAGCAATGGAGACTCAAGGAAGTTACCTTCTATGTGAACAGGCAGAGGTGAGAGTACCCTGTGAGGTGATGATGTATAAAAGGAAAAAGAAGAGATCATGAGGACTGAGGGAGCCTTACTCAGGGCCTTGCCCAGCATGAACTCTGGCCTTGTTACTATGCGTGAATCTCAAAAATCAAAATAGAGCTGACAATCTTGTGTCATCTTGGCATGAGAAAACTTAAATATGATGACTCTGCCTTTTCAGTCCTCCTGTATTTCCATAATTTAAAGCTCTGTTTTAATTATATAATATTATCACCCTAGCCTGTTTTAAACTAGATCGTGGATTGGCAAACCTTTTCTGTAAAGGGCCAAATAAACATTTTCAGTTTTTTTTTTTCTTTATTGAAGTGTAATTTACATATCATGTCTTTACTCCATTTTAAGTGTACAATTAAATGGTTATTAGTAAATTTACCAAGTTTTTCAGCTATTCACATAAATCAGTTTAAGAGGATTTCCTACCCCCTATTGAGACCCCTAATACCCATCCCCAAATACATTTCAAGCATGCCCCTTCCCTTCATAGTGCTCACCACAGTTTTGAAGGATTTATTATCTCTGTTGCAGCTAATTTACTCTGCTATTGTGGTATGAAAGCTGCCATAGACGATATGTAACTGAATGAGTGTGGTGTGGCTATATCTCAGTAAAACTTTACATCAGCCACCTGTGGGATAGAGTTTACCAATCCCTGAACTACAGCATTGGCTAAACTAGAACCTGAAAAATAATGAGATTAACTCAGCCATGTGGTAAAAATATTTGAGAATTATTTCACCTTTTTATTTTCATGAAAATTTTTAGCTCTTTTGCCATTTCCCATTCATAAGAGAGTGATATAAATGACTTCCATGTGATTTCATCATAAACTAAACAGTATAAATCCAGTACTGTATAAGTACTTGGAGTAATATGAATCCATTTTAGTTGAAACTGATAAATTATATTTCAAAATTTAATGTATTTCTTCCTCATTTCTTCTATAACATTCCCAAAGCATTAGTGTCCACAATCTTGCCTGTCTTCTTTTCCAGCTTGGCACAGTTACAATCCAAATGTTGTCTTTCAGGAGGCTGGATGGTATCTGTCTCCCTTGGACAATGATTTCCACCTATTTTGACTCCATCTGAACAGTTGTAATTGTTTCATCATATCAGAGTAGGATCAATACATGCCAAAGATATTATTTAGCCTAGTTTGTAAAAACTTGAGTCAACAATATATATAGCCAATGAATACAATCTTTAGTCCAGTTAAATTGTTTTCCAAATTTGCTCTTATTTGTCCATGCTATCTGAGTGGAGTGTTTAAAGGAGAGGAAAAGCCCATGGGCTATGCTCATACCTGCAATCCTAGCACTCTGGGAGGCTGAGGCAGGTGGATCGCTTGAGGCCAGGAGTTCCAGAACAGCCTGAGAAAGAGTGAGATCCTGTCTCTACTAAAAACAGAAAAATTAGCCAGGCATGGTGGCAGGTGCCTGTAGTCCCAGCTACTCGGGAGGCTGAGGCAGAAGGATTGCGTGAGCCCAGGAGTTCGAGGTTGCAGTGAGCTGTAATGAGGCCATTGCACTCTAACCTGGGTAACAGAGTGAGACCCTGTCTCAAAAAAAAAAAAAAGGAAAGAGAATAAATAACTCACTAACTTTAAATTTGGGCTATTGCTTGTTTTGCAGTCAATTATAAATATGTGCATTTATTTGAAGCATATGACAAATTTAATATTCTGTGAAAGGCTCACTTAAATTAATTGAGAAAGTATATAAATGAACAATTCATAAAAGAAAAACATTGTGAGTGGTCAAGAGCATATAAAGTATGTTCTACCTTACAATCTTTATAATGAAATTTTTGCATATATGAAATATGAGACGTGAAATAGATATTTTAAATTCTGTTAAATCAAAAATTGTTTGCCTTTTTCACCTATCAGATTAACAGGTGTATATGTTAACAAAGTATAGAGAATTTAGAACTCCTATGTGTTACAGTCTTTTCAGGAAAAAAGTGGAAAATAAATATCAGAAGGAAATTAGCACATTTTGACCAACAATTTTAGTTTCAGAAATTTACCAATAAAGATGTAATAGGAAGCGTTCCAAGATGTATGTAAACTTAAGGGTACTCATTACAGCATCAACAATACTTGTAAAATAGCAAATAACATTTTTGTCAAATCATGCTAGGAAAATTAGCGATGATACATTTAACCAATTCAGTTATTAATATGGTAATGTATGTTGAAATTAATCAATATGAAAGTACAGCTTTCAGACATTCATTTATTCACCAGTAATTGAGTATCAACTATGTTTCAGGCATTAACATTGTATTTCATTCATGTGAAACAATATATGTATGTGCTTATTCTGATATAGACAATAAATCAATTTGATAGGAAAAATACTCACAAAATATTCATAATGAGTTCTGGTCATTATTCTGCGTGTTTGTGTGTATGTGTGTATGTAGTTTCAAATACATATATTATTTCAATTATTCATAGCATTACTGAATTCTTAGCATATGTACCAATGTGGAGATAAAGACTATAGATGAATTATATCATTTAATGCTCATAATAAACACGGAGTTAGGGTATTTATTCCTTTTTTAAAGATTAGTAAATTGAGGCCGAGTTTGAATTTGTGTAATTCATCCTATTATTCACAACATAAGAAAAATAAAACTACACTATGGTGTTACAACCTTTGATATATGATTAAGAATACTTATAACTTGCTTAATCCGTTGAGCAAAACCATTTGTTGGGAAAAATGCAAATTTCAGAGATCATATTCATTCTCCCTGTGTCTTTAAAGTCAGAGATGTGAGACTTGGTAAGTGTAACTTCTCAAGATAGAAAGTGTTGAGTGTTGGGATATTGCAAAAACAGGAGAAAAGGATGAACAAGACACTGATTTGTGGGAAATATTATGATATAAACCTTCAAGGAGTTACCTCTAGAAATATGAGGTACCATTCCTTAGAAGATGGAGCACAATGTTCCTGAGCAGAAACCATGTTATAGACAAAGTACTGAGATTTCATGGAGGCACAGATCAAAGTCTTAAGAGAAATGCCCCATAAAAAGAGAGTCACTAAATGGAAAAAGAAAACAAACAAACAAAAAAATCTGACTTTAGAATAGAGCTGATCACAGGCACTATCAGTACATAAACACTGCCAAGAGCAGGGAAAAGACCAACAACAATATCTGAGTGAAGAAACAATTTCTAACTGATGTAGATTTAAATATCATAACCTCCTGTTGGAACACTTTTTTCCAATTGTAATTTATGACCATATGGTCTGCATTCTAAAGAATCTCTCCCATTTAAATGTGTGTTCTATGATCAGTTCACTTTTTCCCCTACTTATCTTTATTATAAGGCTTTCCTAAAGACAACACTTGTGTCTTGCATGTGCAATTACTTAGTAGTTCTCAGCTAGTAAATGAGACATTAGTCAAAATGATAAGCATGGGGGATTGTGACAAATTCTGCCTTACCATGCTTCATCAAGTGTTGAAGTATGTTTAGAATTTTAACTAGTTTGTAGTGTAAGTAATGCACTATGCCATTGTAACTTTGCTTTTTTTTAATTTTCTGGTATTTTGATTGGGAAATTGACTGTATGAGATTCTTGCAGTTAAGGCTCTGGAATGTTGAGAATACTGAAGGAGGAAAATGAATACAGAAGGAAAAAGCACTTAGTGTGAAGCTGCATCTCTCAAAGAGGGACCCCCGGACACCAAGCAGTGAACAACCTCTGGTTTTGTCTGACACCATTAGGGGATATTTGGACACAGTGAATCTCTTGAAGGATGAGAAAACTGATTAATGGTGGTAAGATTTTATAATGTTAAACTAATATATGAATGAATTAATGGGTAAGTAGGGTAGAATGCAAAGCTCTTTACAATATAAAGGCTTAATCAACATAAAAATAATGACAGGATATATATCAATATTTGGCAGTCAAAATTATTTTAGCTGGGAACCATCGAAGGATACTAAAAATTGGAGGAAATTTGAAGAGAAACAGGATATATAAGTAGTTTGCAATTATCTGCCTCATGTGATAATTATCTTTTATATATGAACGTATTAACTTTTTGGTGGAAAACCTGGTAGACACCCTATAAAGTAAGGAAATGAAAGTTAATGCCACCAGTAATGGAAACCTCTGGCTGCACTGATAGGCTACATTGAGAAGAACACAGCCTCATTTCTGTAGTATTACTGGAAGAGTTCATAAACCTGAATTTCCTTGTGAAGAAACATCAGACCCAAATTGAGTGACATTTTACTTTTAGTCTGCAAACATACTAATTTCACTGGGTAAATAATCCAGATTGTGTCAAACTAAATAGACATGAGAGCTGTATATAGCATTGATTCAGGATTTTTATAAAGGACGTTAAAGGAAAGTTGGTAAAATCTGAAGAAAGTCTGTCAAGTAGTTTATAATATGTAAGCATTAATTGCCTAACTTTGATAAAGATTCTGAGGTTGTGTAACAGAAAATCTTGTTTTTAATAAATAAAAATAAAAATATTCAAGAGATAACCACATCATAACTGCAATTTGCCTCTTGTTTGGATATAATAATGTAAATATACATGTTTCAAAAAGTAGAAAAAGAGAAGAAACCAATGAAACAGGTGTAGCAAAAATGATAGCAAATAAGGAATCCAGGTGGAAATTATCCAGAAATTATGAATACTCTTATATCTGCTCAGTAACTCTGAAGTTAGGTCAACATAATATAGAAAAATATATAGACAGAGGAATTGTTTGAATATATAGTTTCAAGCATACATAATGTGCTTAGGCAATCTGCAAATATAAATGGATGAATACTGTGATAATAGTGAGCCTTGTGGTTACCTGCATTGAAGCATTTATGTTAAAAGGAAGCCTAATTTCTATCCTGAATTTTTTCACTTAGCATGTTTCCAAGGTTCAGCCGTATGGTAGCATGTATCAGAACTCTGTTCCTTTTGATGGAGGAGTAATATTCTATTGTTTAGATAGACCATAGACAACATTGTTTATTCATTCATTAGTTAATGGACATTTGGGTTGTTTCCACTTTTTGACTATTATAAATAATCCTGCTGAGAATATTTTTATGGAGACTTGTTTGTGTGGTATATTTTCAGTTCTCCTATAGGTGAACATATGGTAATTATGTTTAACATTTTGAAAACCTGTCTGTCAGGGATTTTTAAGATTATTTTTGTTGCATTTGAAGGCAGTCAATAGTCTATGCAAAATGAACATTCCATTGAATATTGGTGTAAACACTTCTTATTGTAGAAATAATTAAATTGAAATAGCAAGTTATGTACAGTCCGTTGCCTCACACCTGGATATGTTTTTATCATTACAAATTTTTGCTTTTGTCTTTGAGTTTGAAATGGAATGGAATCAATGTTGGTTTGAATATAAAATGTGTACTTGCCCTACAACATTACTTAAGAAGCTGGAAGTTATATCTAGAATAAGTGCATTATATAGTACTCAAGAATAGTAGGATAGTTCAGGTTGGTAGAATTTTCCACATGAGTATGTTGATTTTCATCATCATGTTTATGTACAGCTTCAATGAAAAACTTTCTCTCTTGGGCCTAGTAGCTAATGTAGCCTCCCTCGTTCATTGTGATCTTCATTTTCCATGTGGACATCAAGTGACTCAGTTTGCTCTTGGATTATTAATGTCTGTGTTACTTAAGGAGTGATCCTTTTCTCATAGGCAGCAGGCATAAGGCGTCCTTTCAGTGAATGTACCTGGATTATACATTCACATATTGTGGGAAACCTGAAGAAAATGAGAGGTGAAGAGTACAGTGTTTCTATTTTAAGCAACTAATTCATAACCTCTGAGGTTGGGCTCCTTTCACCTAGCAAAAGTCATCTTAGATCACCACCCGTGTTTTTGTATATATCAGTAATTTGTTCCTTTTTTATAGGTGAAAAGTATTCCATGATATGCTTGTGCAAAAGTTTGTTTATCCAGTCTTTACCCTTGTTTAAGGGTACTTGGGTTATTTCAAGTTTCTGGCAATTGCAAATAGAGCTGCTATGAGTATTAGTGTAAGGTTCTTACGTGAACATGAATTTTTATTTCTCTAGGATAAAGGCCCAGGGATGTGATTGCTGAGTTTATACAGTAAGTGCATGTTTAATCAAATAAGAAGCTGCCCAAGTTTCTGGTGTAGCTGTATTATTTCAAAAAAATGTTTGAGGAACCCCTGTTATTTTGCATTCTTGCTAGCAGTTGGTAATGTATTTTTTTTTATTTTAGAAATTTTATTTTAATAAGGATAATGGGGATATCTCATTGCAATGTTTATTTGCATTTCACTAATAATTAATAATTTTGAACTTCTTGTGTGTTTATTTGCCTTTCACATATCCTCTTGGGTGAAATGTCTCTTCGAGTCTTAGATCCATTTTCTCATGGGATTTTTTTTTCTTTCTAGCTGTTGAGTTTAGAAACTTCTTTTAATATTCAGGGAGAAACATTTTTAATGGATGTGATTTTCAAATATTTTATCATCATTTTTAGCCTGTCTTTTCATAATCTCAGGGTTTCTCACAGAGTAAATGTTTTTAAGTTTTATGGCATCTAATTTATCTGTTTTTTTTTTTTCATGGATAGTGCTTTTGGTGATGAAGTTGTCAAGTGAATACTTGTAGAACTGTTTGTAGTATAGCCCTATTATTTTCATTTGATGCCTGTAGGATGATGTCTGTCAGGGATGTATCCCTTTTTCAATTTCTGATATTGGTAATCTATATCTTTTCTTCTTTTTTATTTTTTTTATTATTTTTGGTCATGCTGGCTACAGGTTTATAGTTTTATTAGTCTTTTTAGAGATTCAGCTTTGGGCTACAGGTTTAAAGTTTTATTAGCCTTTTTGGAGATCCAAGTTTTGCTTTCATTTATTTTTTCTATTGTTTTTCTATTTTCAATTTCATTAAATTTGGCTCTAATATTTATTATCTCCTCCTATCTGTTGTTTTGTGTGTCCTTGGCTTTCGTTATTGTGTCTTATTTTGGAAGATTAGGTTGCTGATATGAGACCTTTCATTTCTAATGTAAGGATTTTAATTTTATAAATATCCCTTTAAGCATTACTCTAAATACATCCCATAGGGTCTTTATTTATTTATTTATTTATTTAGAGACAGAGTCTCACTCTGTTGCCCAGGCTAGGGTGCCATGGCATCAGCCTAGCTCACAGCAACCTCAAACTCCTGGGCTCAAGCAATCCTACTGCCTCAGCGTCCCGAGTAGGTGGGGCTACAGGCATGTACCACCATGCCCAGCTAATTTTTTCTATATATATTTTTAGTTGTCTAGCTAATTTCTTTGTATGTTTTTTTTGGTAGAGATGGGTCTCGCTCTTGCTCAGGCTGGTATCGAACTCCTGAGCTCCAGCAATCCTCCCACCTTGGCCTCCCAGATTACAGGCTAGGATTACAGGCATGAGCCACCACTCCTGCCCCATCCCATAGGTTTTGATACATTTTATTTCATTTTATATAGTTCAAAATACTTTTTAATTTTCTTTTAGACTTCTTCTTTTAATCACATAGATTGTTTGGAGGTGTGTTGTTTAACTTCCAGTATTTGCATGATTTTGAATTATATTTGGTTTTCATTTCTATGTTAAGTTTTGTCGGAAAATAGACTTTTTTAAAGTGTACAATTAAATGATTTTTAGTGAATTTACCAAGATATACAGTTAATCACATAAATCAGTTTTAGAGGAATTCCTTTCCCCTATTGAGACCCCTAATTCCGCTCCCCAACTACTGTTTATATGCCTTAAATTATTTTAAATTTGTTAAGTTTTCTTTTATGGCCTAGAATA
>CAUYRT010034842.1:0-66053 GCA_963574885.1 Lepilemur ruficaudatus
TGGAACACTAGATGGCAACAAACGTCAAGGAACTAAAGAACAAAGTAACCACTCCATAGTTCAGTAATAAGAGCAGTTGGTTTTAAAATTAAAATATAAATGCCAAAATATATTACCACTCAAGTTGACTTATCTTGTTACATTCAAAAATCTACTCTGTCAAAGTAGTCCAGAGAGTACATACATAGTAAATGCTTTGTAGTTTTCTCCCAATAAAAAAAAAAAAAAAAGAATATTGGAATAAATAAAGAATTTAGAAAGAAAAAAAAAATATAAATGCCATCTGACTTTTTAATACTCTTAGAAGGCAAAAATCCTAATGTGTTTTAACACAGCGTTTAGATAAAACTACTAAACTCGCATTACATTTTGTAAAGTGCTTAATAATCAATCCTTGCATTGATTATTCCTAATTTAATGAAAATGCTATAGAGTCATAATACACAATACCTTGCTTGTTCTGAACTGTTAAATTTTAAAAAGCATTAATTATGAAACTTCACATTCATATTTAAAACTAATAATTGATTTAATCAATTCAACAAACATTTGTTGTGCAATTAAGATGAAAATTGTCACATGGGGAATACAATGATAGATGTCACAGACCTGACTTTCGAGGTCTTTTGGTGGAAAAACACTATGTAAACAGCCAGCACAATTATACACAACATCAATAGGAATATAGAGGAAGAAGAGATTAATTCAAACAAGAAGGGGCTGGGGGAAACTTCTGGGAAGACTGCCACCTGAGTTTAGCCTCATTGGCTGAATAGATATTTCACAGATGAATACAGGGCAGAAAAGTGTAGCACAATCAAATTCATGAAAATGGTCAATTGTATAATAGGCCCTGTTCTGGAAACAATGCAATTATATGAAAGTGTGTAGTGAAAGGTAAGTCTAGGAAAGTTAGAGTGGGGCCAGATTGTGAAAGATCTGAAAGGTAATGCTGAGGAATTTGTCTCTTATTCTACTACAAGAGGGGAGCTACCTGAATAGGGAGATTTATAATTCAGGAAGACTATAGCACCATTGTAAAAGATATACTGCAATTGGAAGAAATCTGATGGAAGTCAATCGGAAAGCTATTGCAATAGTCTGCATAAGAGTATGTGAAGACTTAAACCAGGGCAGTGGTATAGGAATTCAAAGGTGGGTGTAACTAAACAGGGGACTCTAAAGAGAGAGATAGAGCTTGGCAACTATTGGCTGTCAAAGGGTGAGTGATGGGGAAGAGCCAAGATATTTAAAGAATGCAAGCCAGGGCTGTTGTTAAGATGGTGATGCTGTTATTTGAGAAGATAATACAGAAAATGGTAGAAGGAAAAGGAGTAGTAGAGCGAGTTAAAATGTGGTTGTATAGAGTTTCAGATGCTAGTAGAATATCATCATCCATAAGAAGACATCTAGTAGCAACAAAAAATGGAGGGCTGAAGCTCAGGAGAGCAGCTAGAGCCATGCGTGCAATGTGGGGTGTTACAAATGCTGGTAATATTTGGCCATGAAAGGACATGGGAATCCTAGGCGATCAGGGAAACATGGCTAGGAACTCTGAGGAATGTCTACATTTAATGCTTGTGTGAAACAAGTTAAAAGAAACTTAAGGGAAGCAACACAATGTGGACCTACGAGAGTAAAATATCAGCTAAATCAAGGGAAAGGGATAATATGTTATGATAGGACAGTTAATGGCTTCCAAAACTACAGTTTGAGTCAAATGAGGATTGAGACGAGGTCACAGGGTTTAGTAGTCAGGAAGTGAATGGGGATCATTACGTGAGCAATTCAGTAGCATGAAATCACACTACGATCTGTTCAAAGCCCGACTGCAATGTGTTCAGAAGTGAAAGGAAAGCTACCAGGGTAGACGACTATTTTGAAAAGTCTGCCAATGAAATGATGGACAGAAGGTAGTAAATTGAGTGGAAGATGATCATGTGAGGGCTGCTTTTTGTTTAAACAGGAATAACAGCTGTAGATGGGATGGGAGGGGAAAACAGTGGAGAGGAAAGGAAGGACAGAGGATGCAAGAGAGATGTCATGGCAAATGGCTCAGGGTCCCTGAAACCCTAGAAGTAGGAGATATCAAGAACCCAGAGGAAGACATTCATCTTGGGAAATTAGAGGGCCAGAAAAGCAAGGGAGAAAATGAGTAGAAGAGACAGTTGAGGGAGGAGAAGATGTTGAGGAGGCTGTGGTCAGTTGGTCCTAATCTCAGTAAAGGGAGAAGTGGGTCATCTAAGAGGTACTAGCAGTGGAGCTGGGGGAGTGAGGAAAGCAGAGTTCCTGGGTAGAGTATATAAGGTAGTAAACTGCAGAGAAAAGAAATGTTCAACTGGACTTGTAACCACTGAAGGTGGCCAGTACTACTCCAGTGGAAATCATTCAGTGGCTTTCTTAAGTGACTGTCTTCAGCAATCCTTGGTAGGCTAAAAGTAGCAATAGGGAAAAAAAAATATATTATTGGGCTGAATTTTCACAGAGCACTGGCAAAGTAGGTAAACTGGAAAGATAAGAATAAAGGAATTCTAGGGTGCTAGTGAGAACAGAATTGCAATTCCCTTCATCAACAGATGTTTACTGAGTACCTATTATGTGCCTATGCTAAAAAAGTCCCTTACTGTCATAGATTTTAAAGTTTAATGAAGGGTACAGGCAAATAATAATACATTTTGATAAATGCCATAATACATAATGGTTCTCAAATGGGGGAAAATTTGTCCTCCAGAGCAATGAGGTCTGAAGACATCTTCGGTTGTCATAACTTGGGAGGTGCTACTGGTATCTAATAGGTAGAGGCCAGGAATGCTGCTCACCATCCTACAATGTGAAGGACAGTCTCCAAAATAAAGAATTATGTAGGCCAAAATGTCAACAGTGCCAAGGCTGAGAAACCTTGCAATAAAGGCACATTAAGAGGTACATCAAATCTAGACATGGGAGATCAGAGATTTTCTAGAGAGAGTACCATATAAGCTAAGACATGTAAGAATGGAGAAAACATGCAGGCAGTGAAGTGGAAAAAAATTTGCATGGCATGCACAAAGACCCAGAAGCTGGAAAGAGCACAGGACAATCAGCGGTATCATAACCATCACCACCACCACCATTATTTATTGAGGAAATATTTTGCACCAGGCTTTCTACAAGATAACTGATATACATTTTAAAATGGAGTTCTCATTAACAATCCTGTGAGTCAGATGTTTCTCCATTTTACAGATGAGGAAAAACTGAGGCACAGAGAAGCTAAGTAACTGGTCCAAGGTCACATGGCCAGTGAATGGTGGGGCCAGAAGTTGAATTTAGGTCTGGCTGACTCTAACAAACCCCTGCTCAATCACTAAACTCTCCTGCCTTTGGTGATGGCGGAGTCTACTGGGGGACAGGGTGTGAGAGGAGACAGTAAGAAGCAACACTGGAAGGGAAAGGAAGCCACATTCTGACAGACCTCGTGAGCATGTGAAGGAACCTGGAGATCGTCCTCAAGGCAGTGGAAATTCACGGAAGGATTTTAAATCAGAGAATCAAATGATCAAATCTCTCTTTAAGAAAGATCACTTCTGGCTGCAGTACAGAGAAAGGAGTGAAGGAAGGGGGGCAAGTTAGGATGGTGTTGTAATATATAAATGCAGAGATTGCTGCAGCCTGAACAAGTGTCAGTGAGGAAAAAATTCCAGAAAACTTCAGATTCGCACTTAGTAACTGGTTAAAAGTTAGGGGTGAAGAGAAAATGACATCCAGTTTTCTGATTAGAGAATGCTGGTGGACAAAGGTGCCATTCAGTGAGTTAGAGAACACAGGAGGGGCAGCAGACTGGGGGAGTGAATATAATGAGTTCAGTTTGCGACTGGAAAATTCATATTCAAGTGGGAAGAAAAGAAGACAACGATGGAGACAACAGATAAAAAGACACATCAAAAGAGAGAATGCTGAAGAGGCACAAATGACAACACAGAGCAGATTTAACTTTGATAGGGAAGAAGAGAAAAGGCTCTCATCAGAGAGAGCATCTCAGAGTTTGAGATTCTGGCAGCACTTCAGTTTACGTGAAAGTTACAGTAGAGTAGGGGGAAATACTTGAGTTAAGGAGGCCAAAGAGTGTTGGTACTGCATATATTAACAACAGGGATGTTGAAACCTTTAGGGATGATGAAAGGAGACTGGGCAGGGGGAAAGGGTCAGATGCTAAAGCTCTTACAAAGTGTCAAAGAGTGCTGTCTAGATTGAGAGTTTTTATTGATTGAGATTAGGAAAAAGAGAGGCAACACTGATTTCAAAGATAACTGAAATTAGGTGCCAAAGGAAAGCCCTGGAAATGTTGGTAAGGAGTGAAGTAAGTGCTGATTCCTCCATCATAGCCACATGAGATGAAATGAACGGCCACAGGGCCTTCGCTGGAAGTTTTAAGGGTCATAATGTCAACAAGGGACTACCAGAGTTCAGAACAAATGAAGAAATAGGAGGAGTGTTTGAGGAAACAAAGTATGTTAGGGAGTTTGGTCAGAACTGAACCTAAGTTTCAGAAGGCAGAGAGGCACTAGTGAAGAATGAAGGTCAAATAGTCTGGGAAGAGTTAGGGATGAACTGGACAGAGACAAACCGATAGGGCCATGGCTGACAAGAGGCATAATATGGAATTGAACAGCCCTAATATTTTAGTAAAACACAAACATTACTATAAGGCATAGACCACTGCTATCCAATAGAACTTTTCATGATAATGAAAATGTTCTATTAATATAGCTGCAGTATCTAATATGGTAATCTCACTAGTTACATGTGGTCTTTAAGCACTTGAAGTACAGTTAGTGTGTCTAGCGAAAATACATAGAAACTTTAATGAATTAAGGTGTGGTCCCCAAACACAGGAATGCATCAACAGTAAACCTTATTCAAAGGGCCTAGAACACTGATCACTGTTAATTATTATTGTTACCATTATTAAGTATATTTGAGTTAGCTTACAATGAAACCATACTCATAGATGAAGATGCTATTAAATACACATATATTATTATCTTTGGCATATTTGAATGTTCTCAAAATTTCCCATGTATAGAGAAAAAATATTTGTCTTTAGTCATATGAATAGATAAAAACTAACGAGTGGATGTTAAGATTTTCATGGCATTGAAAATTATCAGCAAATAAAAAGAGTAAGCACACAAGTCTCTCAAAGTATGTTACCATATGGTACTACATTCTCTGAACAGTGATATAACAAGAGTATTTGCAGAGGAGTAAGGATTTTCCAAATAGAAAACTTGTTTAATTTAGAAAAGTCAACATTAACAGATTGGTATTCACTTTGTGTTTGGAAAAGGGAGTTTAGTTATGGAAGAATAACCAAAGAAATGCTAAGAAGAAGAAAAAAGAGCGATTCTCCAATGTCTTTATTTGCATGTTACTAGACTTGCCTTGGTTTTTTCAAAGTTGGCTTCCTCAGTCATTTGCACAGCATGTTTCACCTGTTCGTAAGAACTTGCTTCTCTTTGCTGCACATCTGCCAAGCTGCTTCTTACGGAAACTAGTACAGACATCAAGTCATCTCTTTCTCTGTCAGCACAAAAAGAACATTCAAAACGAGGAATGATGAAATGATCATGTACTCATAAGTCAGGAAGAAAAGAGTATTAGTATGTATGAGAAGAGCCAGGGTGGGCCAGCTCAGCATGTATTAAATAAAGCACACCCCAGAGAAAGACCCTCTGTCCTTACTAGGAGAGCAGCAAGCAGAGCAGCCAGAAAGGCTGAGAGTATTCATGGCAGGACTGCATCTGCGTGGGACAATAACCTACTGTAGAGAGAGCTGCAAAGTAAATCCCAGAAAAGAGCAAATTAGTTTTAAAAAGGGAGGAAAGGGATGCTGAAAAGGGAAAATGCAACAAAGTAGGGAAGGTAGGGATTACACCTCAAAGTAGAAGTCTACATTTTAAGAAGGAATTAAGGCTTTGTTCACACTGTTGATTCTTCTCTCCTTACTTGAACAAATATATGTCCTTTCCTTTTTGTCTTTCTCTGCAATCCTTTTTTTCCTGTCCTTCTCTTTCAATTGAATTCTTTCACCTGCTTAGGAAAACATTCTTTTCTTTCAATGAGTAGTACTCTGAACAACTCAAATCCCTTGGTTCCGCATGTAACATTCACAATTTAACACAATTTTGTTCCACTGGAGTTAATCATTGCCAAGCCCCACTCCCTTCTCAGCAATTCTCAGAAGTACCCTAAGCTAAGCTATTTATTGGGAGTAGAAGAAAACCCCATGCCAAAATGCTTTAGCATGTAAAATAGCAAGGATCCAATCTCATTAAGTTAAATGGATGCCATATAAAATATTCCAGGATATTTGGAATATATCAACCAAATAAAAATGTTCAGTAGACCAAAGAGAAAGTGAGGTGCGAAACTTTCTATGCAGGCAAAGCAAAAACATGTTTGTTCGATTGTCACATATGCTATTCCATGCTTTGTTAAAGAGCTCAAGTTTTAAACTGTGGTTTCAAATTCATTTGAAATAAATGCTTGCAGTTTCGTTTTCACTGCCAAGTTCTAAACTATCAGAAAAGAGCCAAATGTGATTTCTTTTTAAAAAAGCAAGTTTTAAAGAGTCATAGTTTAGAAGATTATAAACTCTGAGTCTGAATTACTTTCAGAATTAACTCTATTTAAAAAATCTCTTAAAGGTAAAATAATTTAAACTATTTGTGGCATTTGGAAAGCAGCCACATTTTAAGAAACAAATATTTAATACTGAACAAAGCTATAATTATTAGCAGTTTCATAAAAGCTCCTTTTGTTTAAAATAAGAATTGCCACCAAATATCTTAAAATTCATAGGAACATGGTGATATTCACTTTAGAATTTCCTGATTTATTTTACATTGATAAAACTAATTTACTTTAATTTTTTTATTCTAAAGGAAATGAAAAAAGAGGTAAATTGTTTTGATCAAATATAATCAAGCACAATGATTATGTGAAACAGTAGAATCAAAGTAAGATTAAATTATTCTAATAAAGTAAAAAAAAATTAAATGCAAACAAAATTGAATTTGTATTTATTTGCATTTTCAAAAATGCCCTATAATGTAAAAGGGGACTAGCTTTATCGAGGGTATGTAACCCAAATAGGGCCTGTGATTCTAGAAGAAAAGAAAAATTCACTCTTTAAGGATAGCAAGTCAATATAGACATCACATAGTTACCTTTCTTAAATTTTTAAGACCTACAGAAAAGCAAAAGCTACTATTCTCTGATATTCTTATCTATTCCTGCCATCACCAAAACCAAAGTTCCAAATAAAAAGAATGAACAAAAAACCTCAGCATTTATCGGTATGCAAACAAATCACAACAGGATCAAAATCTAACAAATTTGCTTCTTATTTGAGACTTACGTAATATACACTTAATCTCTTTTCAGGTTATCCTCTTGCCAAGAGTAGTGTTTGTCACACAGCAGAGGCTCAATGAAATAAATGACAAAAGAACAAATAAATAAATAAGGAATTTGCTATAGGAAGATGTGAAAAATGGTGATGTAAAGCTCCCTCCCAGTTCTAATATTTGATGGTCTAAAATGAAAAGCTAACTGTACACCTCGGTAAATTCACTGAAAATCATTTAATGGTACACTTAAAATGGAGTGTTGGTTGTACGTAGATACAGTTGGAGCACTATGTATGTACTCTCTGGACTACTTTGACAGAGTAGGTTTTTGAATGTAACAAGACAAGTCAACTTGAGTGGTAATATATTTTGGGAAATCAGCTCACTACAAATTGTGACTGTAAACATTGTACTGTAAAGGTTTTGTAGTTTTCCCCCAATAAAACTTTTGGAAGGAAAAAAAAATTATTCTGCCAAACAAATCTGACATATGCAAATCCTAATTTTAATAAAGATAAATTAATAATGAAAAAATAAATAAATAAATAAATAAAATAGAAATTCTAGAAACTAAAAGTAAACAGAAATAAAATATTCCTTCTTCCACTATATTGGTAAGTTGTTAAAATGTTCAAGAAATTCTAATATTTCCACTTTCAAATTACATCTTACCTTTGCCATTTTAATGTTCCTCAGTTTCTTTTAAGTTTTCCTCTAGAGGGCAACTTGCTTGCATTTACTACTCACAAAGATAGAGATCACTCCTCACTCCTTGCAGGAATAGAGATGCAGGACAATTGCCACTAATGGCTGTATCTTTCATTTCGAAACCCCTGACTAAGAATGTAACAACTTACAGGGGACCACAGACATGCAGTATCCCTGTGATTTCCCCTCCAGGAAATGAAAAATAATTATCTAATTTCCTATGGCCTGACGGTTTACTTTTTTTGTCAGGCATTGACATTGTATTGCTATTATTTAGGTACGAGTAATAATCAAATAAAACAAATCTACCAATTACCTACTTGTTAAGATGGCTAACACTGGGCCCAAATACAAAAGGAAATAAACAATTGCAAAAACTACCAACAAGAACATTTGGAAACTAAATCACCAGTTCTAGTCTTCTTTCTTCCTGTTTCAGGGGGCTAAATGAATGGATCAGTGATGTTGCTAATACTGAAACCACCTTTTACACAAATCAATAAAGGGGTGCAGGGGAAAACTGGGGTGAGGGTCTCAAAACTCTGTGAAGGAACAGACCTAGCTAAAATATATAATAGTAATTAGCCACTATCCATATTTGCAACTGTGGAATCACATAGCTGGTAGCTATAAAGATTTTTAACTCTCTCTATAGATGACATCAATCTTTCAGAACCTAAAGGCAGTTTCTGTGATATTTTCCAGGTCCCGCATTCTAGTGGATTGGCTGACCTACCCATGCATGCCAGCGGCCTACACCAAGGAACTGACTCAATTAGTCTTGTGACGCCCCACCCAAGAACCTGGTCAACAAGGAAGACAATTTCTACAGCCTTATGGTTAAGCCAAACAGCAAACCTAATAGCAAACCTAATTGCCTAATCCTTTGCCTGCCAAACTACGCTTAAAAACCCTGTCTCCCAAATTCTCAGGGAGGTGAATTTGAGAAATTTCTTCCATCTCCCTGCTTAGCTCTCTGCATAATTAAACTCTTTCTCCATTGCAACCCTGTCTCAATGTATTGGCTCTTCTCTGTGCAGCGGACTATACCATCCTGTTGGCCAGTAACAATACAACATCCAACCACTGTAATTGCTAAGATTAATAAATTTTTATTAGACCAAAGAAATTAGAAATTAACTATGTCTGTCTATGCTTGCAGCATTGCTATTAAGAAGTTCAAAGCCATTCTCGTGTACATTTTTAGTTTTATCCCTCAAATGCTCATTTTGGTTTCATTAATAATTAATTTTTTCTGGGCCTGTTGTAGGCTCTTTCAAATTAGAAATCAAAGTTTTTCAGTCTATATTTTTTTACATTATTTCACTAATAATTTCCACATATTTATTTTTTCCTGGAACACCTATTATTTGAATATTAGTTCTCCTGCAATGGATTTCTAACTATCTTATCTTTTTTCTACCACTTCCTTTTTCTTTGTCCTCCAATATATTGTTTCTGCTGTCAGTTTTTCATTCTTTCTTAGTGGATTTTGTCTTTAAAATAATTGCTTTTACTACAATTTTAGTGGAATTTGGAATCGGGTGTATATACATAGTTTAGATCCTCTATATTTACTCAGAAATTGACAATTAAAACTTCAAAAGTCATATTAGACTATGAATCTTAGATTTGAAAGCATCCCTAGACACCAGAAAAGTTTTATAGTCAATATCTGTTTCTCTCTAATAGTATGCAGTAAGAGATTTCTCAGCCACACTCTTTTAAGCACCTCTTCATCCAACATTTATGAATGATTTTAATTTATATAATAAAATCTAACTACTTAGCAACACTGCCAATGTTTCACTTTTGTTTATTGCATGTAAAAGCTTTTTAAATGTTTGAGAACTAAGATATCCACTCAAAATTATACATGCTAAAAGGTCTAATCTTAACATTATTTTTTTTTTCAGTGTTCTTCTCACACAATTCTTCTCACACAATTATAACTTCCAGGGCATTCATTCTCCTCTAGACAAGCTCTTGACTAGCAACATTCCACTTATGGTTTGCTGGCAAATATAAAAATCAATAATCTATAAAGGGACTGATATATGAAAAACACATCAAAATGTTGAACTATTTTTGTAGCTGATTATTTTATTATATAGAATTCCACTGTCCAAAAGGTTATTCACTTGGATCCTGGGTTTTATACAATGTTATTTTTCTGGTTTGTCATATCTATTCTTTCATTTGGTCATTAATCAAATTATTTTTAGTCCCTTACAATATCAGATGGATACTACGCTCTCAAAACCTTGTAAGTGTGCTTTCAAAATCTGACATAAAGATTGGTAAGGCAGATGACCAAATAACAGAATTAGCTTTCAAAATGGGTATATAATTACATGCTTTGAAAAATCTGCCTGTTGAGGCCTCTTTTCTTTCATTCAGCCGAAAAACTATAATGACAGCTTCGCCTCAAGCAAAGCAGTTTATGTGGCAGGAGAGCCTCAACCTGGGACAGAAAAGCCTTAAGTGCAGTTGTATGAAACAGAACCACTCTCAGGGGGCTCAAGGTCCATTTGAGTCAAGGCTCCAGGCTGATCTTTAGTCTGAAATGCAATGTCACAAGTAGTGACAGGTCAAGAAATGATACCAAGCAATAAACTGCTCATGTACTCTTGTGAGTGGAATAGGCATTTAGACCTGCAGAGGCTGGAATAGTTCACAAATATCCTGTCATAATTTATCAGAATTGTGTGGTGGTAAAGAATTCTTTTAGCATTGAACTAGAACACTGGAACCAAAATCAGGGATGGTATGCCATTCACAATGTTAGAAAGGCATACACCAACATTGAGTTTGAGCAGTCAAAGTAGATTTATGCATACAGTCATTGTCATTTAAAAAGTGCAATTATACTATGGAAAATGTAAAATATGAAGTAGTGAGAATGACTAGGTTGTTTTATGTGGTGTAAAGCCAAAAGGAATAAACATGTAGATAGCAAGTGAAGGATAAAGAACTAGTGTAGTGGGAGCAATTTATTTCTTGGAAACAGCCCTGTGTACCTTGATGCTCCTTTAGAACATTCCTGCTCTGTTCTCATAGATTCACCACAGTCTATTTGTAACATGCAGCTCTGAGAGTACAGTATAACTAGTAATAACTGCCAAATCATAACAATCATAATAAATACATTGCCCTAGTATTAAGAAATTATATATGCCTGCTGTTAATAAACCTTCTGCATTTAATTGACAAAAGCAATAACATCTAAAGCAATGACATTTAAGACCAAGTTCTGAACAAATCCATGTTGTGTGTTTTTGTCAATTTGTCAGTTTCTTGAGTTGCCAGGAGATGTTGAATACATTATATGTCTCGGTACATAAGGGGATTTTTCGATAGAAACATTCATTTATTTATAAAAAAAGAAAACCAAGGCTTTTTTTAAGTTAATGTTTCTGGCTTTTTTTGCTTGTTTGTTTGTTTGTTTTTTGTTCTTTTTTTTTCTAGTAAGTGAGTACATTCAACACAAAGAACTACAATGCTAGAGACTAAAAAATCATTACCTGAATGTACGAATATAGGATGAGATATAAAATCCATATTATATGATCAGTGAGTTTCCTATTTTTACAGATATAAATCATTATATTGTGAAAGAAAGCTTTTTAATTAGTACTAAAGCACTCTTGGAAAACAGTCATCATGCAACATGGAAGCCTAAACTAGCCAATACAGGAAGAACATTTGTAATGTTCCAGCCAATTTTCTAATGGGAGTCTGAACTGACCACCAGTGATCAACTGCCAGGCACATGTGTGAAGAAGCCTCCAGGTGGTTCCAGCCCCAGCCATTGAAACGCCCTTCACCTTCTTCATGTATTACCTGCTGAGGCCTCAGACATAGGTGAAGCAGAAAGAAACTGTCCTTAGTGTGAGCTGTCCACATTCCTTTACCAAAGAATCAGTAAGAATAATAATATTTTAATAAAATTTAAATAAATTTAAATTTATTAAAATTTTAATAAAATAAATTTATATTAAAAATATATATATTTATATATTAAAATATATATTTTTTTATATATTAAAAATAAATTTTTATTAAAATAAATTTTAATAAATAAAATTTAAATAATTTTTAATATTTAATTTTATTTATTTTTCATTTTTTAGAGACAAGGACTTGTTCTGTCACTCATGCTGAAGTACAGTGGTGTAATCATAGCTCACTATACCCTCAAAATCCTGGGTTCAAGTGAAGCAATCCTCCTGCCTAGGCCTCCCCAGTATCTAATTATCCAATAATAAGATTGTTCCTTTATACTACTGAAGTTTGGGGACAGAGTGTTACATAACACTAATCACTTCAATACAGTATATTTACATAGTAGTGAAAATGAGAAGCAGCTATGGATGGATCTCATTTAATGTTGAGTGAAAAATACCCACAAGGTTGAGTGAAAAAGGATGCAGAATATTTACACTGTAAGATTCCATTTATATGCACAGTAAGAACAGGCAAAAGTAATCTATGCTGTTAGAAATCAGAATAGTAATCTGGGGGGAGATGTGAGAAAGGGTAGTTATTTGAGGGGGCATGAGGATCCTGATAGAATTCTATTTCCTAACTTGAGCAATGGCCACACAGTTCATTAAGCAGTACTTTGAAGAGTTAAAAAAAAATCTGTATGAATCATACAGACTGAAATAAATTTTATCTTAATAAATGTAGGCATTGTTTTTGTTGCTGCTGTGATTGCATTGGGGGGGTCTTCTTCATAAATTCTTTGCCTAAGCCAATGTCTATAAGAGTTTTTCCAACATTTTCTTCTAGAATCCTTATAGTTTCATGGCTTAGGTTTAAGTCTGTTATCCACCACGAGTTGATTTTTGTGAATGGTGCAGATCTTGTTTCTGTCTTCTACATGTGGCTATCCAATTTTCCAAGCACCATTTATTGAATAAGGATTCTTTTCCCCAGTGTATGTTTTTGTCCACTTTGTCAAAGATTATATGGCTAAATGAGGATGGTTTTATATCTGAGTTCTCAGTTCTGTTCCATTGGTTTATATCTCTGTTCTTGTGCCAGTACCATACTATTTTAGTTGCTGTAGCCTTGTAGTATAGCTTGAGGTCTGATAAATTGATGCCTACCAATTTGTTCTTTTTGCTTAAGATTGCTTTTGCTATATAGGGTTTTCTCTGGTTCCGTTCAAAGTGTAGAATTTTTTTTTTTTTACATCTGTGGAAAATGATGTTGATATTCTAATACGGATTGCATTGAATCTGTAGATAACTTTGGGTAGTATAGACATTTTAACAATGTTGATTCTGCTGACCCACGAGCATGGTATGGTTTTCCACCTGTTTACGTCCTCTGCTATTTTCTTCCTCAGTGTTTCATAGTTCTCCCTGTAGAGGTCTTTCACCTCCTTAGTTAAATATATTCCTAGGTATTTTACTTTCTTTGTTGCTATTGTGAAGGGTATTGAGTCTTGGATTTTGTCCTCAGTTTGACTGTTGTTGGTGTATAGGAATGCTACTCATTTCTGTACATTGATTTTGTAACCTCAGACTCTGCTGAATTTTTTTTTTTATCAATTCCAGTAGTTTTATGGCAGAATCTTTGGGGTTTTCTAGATATAGTATCATATTGTCAGCAAAAAGTGATATTTGGACCTCTTCTGTCCCCATTTGAATGCCCTTGATTTCCTTCTCTTGTCTGATTGCTCTGGCTAGGACTTCCAGCACTGTGTTGACTAGAAGCAGTGATAGAGGGCAACCTTGTCTGGTTCCAGTTATAAGCAGAATGCTTTCAATTTTGCCCATTCAGCATGATGTTGGCTATGGGTTTGTCATATATAGCTTTTATCATTTTTAAGTAAGTTTCGTCTAGCCCTATTTTGTTAAGCATTCTTAACGTAAAAGTGTACTGAATTTTGTTGAATGCTTTTTCTGCATCTATTGAGAGGATCACATGATCTTTATTTTTTTTTACTTCTATTTATGTATTGAATTACATTTATAGATTTGCATATACATGCTGAAATAAAAAATAAAAAGTAAAAAATAAACATAGGAATTGTCCTTTAATTTTTAATATTTAATTTTATTTATTTTTCATTTTTTAGAGACAGGGACTTGTTCTGTCACTCATGCTGAAGTACAGTGGTGTAATCATAGCTCACTATACCCTCAAAATCCTGGGTTCAAGTGAAGCAATCCTCCTGCCTAGGCCTCCCCAGTATCTAAGACTACAGCACATGTCACAATACCTGGCTATTTTTTTAAATTTTTTGTAGAAACAAGGTCTCACTATATTACCCAGGCTGGTCTCAAACTCCTGGCCACAAGCAATCCTCTCACTTCTGCCTCCCGAAGTGCTTGGATTACAGGCGTGAACCAACATGCTTGACATTTGGTATTTTAGATAACTTATCTATGTTCTTTTATTAATTTTGTATATATCATTTGCTTAGGTATTTTGAGTTTCTCACAGTTTTTTCAAAATTTCCATAAAGACTAGTGAATTTTCATCCAGTAATAAACGCCGCATTTCTCTAACAAGTATAAAGTGATAAATTATTTGTGAACACATTTTTCATGTTTATAGTGTTATCGTTTTTATTTTGAAATAATTAAGCACTCCAGACCTAAAACTTTAAAACAAGTGTCTAAAATTTTATTATTATTTAAAGTCAGTATACTATTTATTATACATTTTCTAAGTCCTGAATGAGCATCCTATTATTTATTTATAGGTGGCTAACTGTTCCATTAAAAAATATATGGTGTTTTAGGACTTCTATGACAAAAATACTATTCAACTACAATGAGCTAGCTTCAAGTCTAGAAAAGAGAGAGCAAAGTGTTAAAATTTGTAATATTTACCAAAATGAAGCTAAGAAAAACATGTATCTGTACAATGACATTTATAAATTGAATAAGAGTTTTATGTTGAATGGAACTCTTGCTGAGAAGGAATACTTCTATGTAGTCTCTTGAATCGTAGAAAATATTAAAATTATCACTAACATTATGCATTTTTCTTCTTTTTTTCAGTTTGCAAGAATAGCCTCAGACCAGTATCCATGCCATTTCTTGAAACAAGTAGCCCCTCCAAACAGTCATTTCAGTTCTCTCTCTTTTCAGGGATATCTCCTAATTTTAATTAAACAGTTACATTTACATCAGATTTGCTGAGTGGGAATTTGATAGTAAAACCTGACTAGTATAGGGTCATGGCATGACAAACATAAATAAATAAATAGTGAAATTACAATCTATTGAACTGAGATTTCAGGATCTCTTACTAAACTAATACCACCAAAGACAGAAGTTATGCCTATCTTAATGTTGGTTGAAGATACATCTTTCCCAGATGTAAGGCTGATGACTAAATAGAAAACACAATATTTCTCAAATAAACAGTGCTTATTTGTTCTATAATCCAACATCTGATTTGGTTTTTACAAAATATCCTAAGTGACAATATAAAAATATTTCATTAGCAGCCCAGAATAAATTAGTTAAAATTAAACAAGATGATTGCAATTACAGATTACTGAGCATTAATAATCCTCACTCTTACTATAAAATAAACTTTTGAGCCTAGAAATACACGAAGTAATAATAAGAAGTAAAGATTAAATATCCTAATATGTTGCTTCTTGGGAATGTCTTTTATTAGGAACAGTTTGTCTTTTGCAATAACAATTGTTATTTGCATTATATAAGACATTAAAGGAAGCCTGAAAATGCATTAGCCTCTTACTATTTTTTATATGCTCTTGAATAAGTTAATAATCTACTTCTTGGGGATTTGAGACTTATACACTGAAAAGTTTGATCTTTGTCTTTTTGTATTGCAAATTTAAGTATTAAAAAAAGCAGGCATTATGAGCCAGTTTGGTGTGATGGGAAAACTAAAAATATGGAATCACTCATTCTAGCTTTAGGTATTAATTTCCATTTACTATCTGAACAAGGACATTCATTTAATCTTTTGGAAATGCAATTCCTCCTATAAAATGTAATATATGCTCTTTGTAATAACACATTGAATTTAAATCATGTGCTCAAACATTGGCAAAAAAGGTTTTTGTTTTAAAAGTCTATTTACTACTATTAAAAGTCTATTTACTATTACTTTTTGTTTAAAAGTCTATTTACTAAATTTCAAAACGTTGAATATCAAAGTATTAATACAATTCTTATCCTATAGAATGTGGTATTTTGCTATTTGAATATAAAAGCCATATCCTTCAATTTCCAAAATATAAAAAACCCTTGTACTATTTATTAATTTCCCTGTATACCATCATAAATACATTATAATCAACTTCATAGATATGTTTTTTCTATGTCCCAAACCTTGTTGTATGTTGTTAAACAGATGAGTTATCAATACTTAGTTTGTATTATCAGCTCATTTGAAAAATTATCTAATATAATCCCATTATTCACTAAGTCATAGACTAATAGAAATTGAGCTAAAAGAAACTTAGCAGTGATCAATTCAAATAATTCCTTTTCCTAAAATGTTAAAACCTCTCTAGAAAAAAATAATAAAAGATATTAATGGATATTCTTTGGACAATGAAATCCATACTTATTCTATTCTTCATGTAGTAAATACAGATCAGAACATTATAATTATGTTTTCTCTCTCATCCTTAAACTTGCTCATACAGGATGTTTTTCATACAGAGTTCATTCCCAAAATAGAAAATAAAAAAGCAATGGTATTTTTCAGAATGACAAAGAAACATGAAGGCATTTCTAATTTCAAAGACCAAACTTGTCCTAAGTAAAGACCAAGTCATAAATTTTAAGATACAAACAAATTGTGTTATATTTTTGTGTTTCTTTTCCTTTTGTGAGTTAATCTATTTCTTGAGAGTCTGAGGGAGATATTAATATTATAGGAAGTAGAAACAAACAAGTCACAGTATAAATTTTAATACAAGCTTTTGTGTTAGTCTGTCTGGATTGCCTTTGAAGACGAAAAAAGAAAAGGCAAAAAAACCAATGGTCCTTTACTCTTAATGGAGTGGAGGAGGACAAGACTTACACAAACACAAAATAATATCTCAGTTTTAGAATTCCATTTTAAAACACTTGGATTATGATATAGGAGGGGTACCAATTTAAATCAAATTCAGGCATTAAGGCTGATAATAGAAAATCATCATAGATTTGAAAAAAAGAAAAGAGAAGGACTGAAGGAAAGAAGAAAGGGAGGAAGGAAGGGAAGGGAGGGAGGGAAAAATTGAGAGATATTTTACAAGGATTGTATTCCTTATCTGTATTCTAAACCTTGAAACTGGAGAAGAGATGCCTCCATTGTTAGATTCCTTGATGGAAAAACAAAGCATATGTTTAAGTCACCTTTAAATGAGCACACATTTATTTGAAATAATTTGATGCTGTGTGTGTGTGCTTGTGTGTGTGTGTGTGTGTGTGTGTGTGTGTGTGTATGTGTGTAGAAAAATATCAATCTAGGCATTAGGGGAAAGACAAAACATCATAATATGTGATTTAAATTTTTTTTATTTGTTTTTATTTTTTGTAAAGACAGGGTCTCACTATGTTGCCCAGGCTGGGCAACTCCTGACCTCAAGTGATCCTCCTGCCTCAGCCTCCCAAAGTTCTGGGATTATAGGCAAGAGTTTCCTGGCTAGTGATATGTAGGAATGCCCATGATGTACAATGTCAGTAAGTTTTACCTGCTACACAAAAATGCACCTGCTCAATGAGTTTTGCTTGCATCCCTGAAAGTAGTTTGTTTACCAGCCCATCTATGGCATCTCAGAGAATTTCTCTATTATCCAGTCAGCCTGAAACATAATCTCTCCAATAAGATAAACATGTTAGGTTAGGCATGGGGCAAGGCCGTCTTCCTAATTTGTTTTTCCTTAGATTCTTTAACTAATTCTAAATGTAGTCACTGCTCCCTATAGCCATCATCCCTGTATTCTCTAGAGTTCTCTTTACCTCTCTTACTAATTAGTACTCTCTTTACAGGTAATAATTCTTTAGGCAAAATTTTTTTGCTGTTGTTTAGGAGGTATTTAAGGATTGTTTATATTCTTTATTTTTTTATTCTTATTATGGATGCATAATAGTCACACATATTTATGGGGCATATGTGATATTTTGATACAAACTTAAAATGGGTAATGGTCAAACCAGGGTAACTGGGGTATCTATCACCTCAAGCATTTATCATTCCTTTCATTTAGGAACATTCCAATTCCACACTTTTATTTAGAAATATATAATAAATTATTAATAACTTTAGTCTTCCTATTGTGCCACCAAATACTAGATCTTATTCCTTCTAACTGTACCCATTTTTGTACCCATTAATTATTTCCTCTTTATCTCCCCATCCCCACTATCTTTCCAAGCCTGTAATAACCATCATTCTACTCTCTATCTCCCTAAGTTAATTTTTTTTTTGTTAGCTCCCAAATGTTCACAAAAACATGTGATTTTTGTCTGTCTGAGACTGGCTTATTTCACTTAACATAATGTACTCCAGTTTCATCTACGTTAATGCAAATGTAAGGATGTTATTATTTTTCATGGTTGAATAATATTCCATAGTATATGTGAACCACATTTTGTTTACCCATTCATGCATTGACAGACACAGGTTTTTTCCATATCTTGGCTTTTTAATTCATTTTTGAGTTATCTCATCTTGGTCTATATGTCTTCTTTATTGCCAGTACCATGCCACTTTGTTTAGCATAGATTTGTAGTATAATTGGAAGTCAAATAATGTGATTCCTCCAGCTTTATTCTTTTTGCTCAGGATTGTTTTGCCTATTTTGGGTCTCTTAGGGGTCTATATAAAATTTAGGATTATTTTTGCTTTTTTTTTTTTTAATTGTCACTGATATTTTCATACGGATTGTATTGAATCTGTAGATTGCTTTGGGTAGTATGGGCATTTTAACAAGAAATATTTATGTATCAGAATATTGTGGAGGTAAAAATGTTTAGGTTACATATATTGCCTGAGTCAGAGCTACAAGCATGTGTTACAGATTTTTTTATTTTGATTTTGTATCCTCCAACTTTAGTGAATTTATTTATCAGCTCTAATAGTTTTTTGGTAGAGTCTTTAGGTTTTTCTAAATATAAGATTACATCATCTGAAAAAAGGACAGTTTAATTTCTTCCTTTCCAATTTGGATGCCCTTTATTTCCTTCTCTTATCTATTTGCTCTAAGACCTCTTGTACTATGCTGAATACAGTGGTGAAGGTAGCCATCCTTGTCTTGTTCCAGATCTTAGAGGAGAGGCTTTCAGTTTTTCCCCATTGATTATGATACCAGCTGTGGATATATTATATGTGGCTTTTATTGTGTTGAAGTCTGTTCCCTGTACACTCAGGTTTTTTTAGAGTTTTTAGCCATGAATGGATGTGAAATTTTATCAAATGCTTTTTTGGCATCTATTGAAATGTTCATATGGCTTTTGTCCTACATCTTGTTGATATGACATATTACATTTATTGATTTATTTATTTTGAAGCATTCTTGCATTGTTGGGATAAATCCCATTTTATTATGATGAATGATCTTCTTACTGTGTTGTTGAATTGAGTTGCTTAGTATTTTGTTGAGATATTTGCATCTGAGTTAGTCACAGACATTGCTCTGTAGTTTTCTTTTTTGTGTCTTTTTCTGTTTTTGATATCAGAATAATACTGGCCTTGTATAATGAGTTTGGATGTATTCCCTCTTGATTTTTTGGAAAGTTTGATTAGGATTGGTGTTAGTTCTTCCTCATATGTTTGTTAGAATTCTGCAGTGAAGCTACCAGGTCCTGGGCTTTTATTTAAGGGAGAATTTTTATTACTGCTTCTATCTTGCAACTTGTTATTGGCCTATTAACATTATGGGTTTCTTTGTGGTTCAATATTGGTAGGTTGTGTCTAGGAATTTATCTATTTCTTCTAGGTTTTCCAATTTATTGGCTCATAGTAGACTATCATAATAGTCTGTAATGATACTTTTAATTTCTATAGTATCAGTTGTAAAGTCTCTCTTTCATCTCTGATTTTATATCATTGGGTCTTCTTTTCTTGTGTGGCTAAAAGTTTGTCAGTTCCGTTTATATTTTCAAAAACAACTTTTTACTTTATTGTTTTGTTTTTATTCTTTAGTCTCAATTTTATTTCTGCTCTATCTTCATTATTTATTCTCTTATATTAATTTTAAGTTGAGTTTGCTCTTGCTTATCTAGTTTGTTAAGATGAATCATCTCGTTATTCATTTGAAGCATTCCTACTTTTTTGCTGTAGTTGTTTATTGGGTGAAATTCCCCTTTAGTGCTGTTTTTACTGTATCCAATAGTTTTTCATATGTTGTGCTTCCATTTTTATTTCTCTCGAGAAGTTTTAAAATTTTCTTCTTAATTTCTTCATTGATCCATGGTTGTTCACGAGCACGTTGCTTAAGTTCCATGGGTTTGTAGAGTTTCCAAAGTTCTTGTTATTGATTTTTATTTTTATTCCACTGTGGTCAGAAAAGATACTTGATATGATTTCATTTTAAAAATATTGAGACATATTTTGTGGCCTAACATATGGTCTGTCCTTGAGAATGTCCCGTACGCTGAGAAGAATGTGTATTCTGTATCTGTTGGATGAAATGTTCTATAAATGTCTACTAGGTCCATTTCGTTCATAGGAAAGATGATCTGATGTTTATTTTTTGATTTTCTCTTTGGATGATCTGTTCACTGCTGAAAGTCACATGTTGAAGTCCTCAGTTATTGTATTGGGGTCTATCTCTTTCTTTAGCACTAATAATATTTGCTTTACATATCTGGGTGTTCTAGAATTGGTTGCATATATAGTTATAATTCTTATATCCTCTTGCTGAATTAAAATGTTCCTATTCAAATTACTGGTGTGTTATTTTCTCCTGACTGGACCTGAACTAATGTGTTTCTGTGGAAGTCTTTCTCCTTTTTTCAAAAGCTCTCCTTTCCATTTCACAGAGATTAAAACACCAAAGGCATAGCAATCAGATTGCCTGAGTTTGAATTCTGATTTAGTACTTAATTTTGTGGTAATGTTTGGGACAATTACTCTAGCCCCTGACCTCTGATTCCTAAACTGCAAGATGGAGGTGACGAAAATAGTAATTGCCTCATAGGGCTGTTAGGAGGATTAAATAAGTCTGCGTTAATTCATGCCAAACCCATAGAACAGTATCAGACAAATAAGAAACAATTAATGTTGCCTACCTGTGTTATCATTACTATTATTTTTTTTAATCTCCTCTTTATAGGGTTACAGTCACAGAAAAACAACATAAAAATTCTTTCACAATTTTTATGTAGTATATAAAAGTTAAAATGGAGTGTAACTTGAACATTCATCTTATACAGGAAGCTTTTCCTAACCATCTTCTCATCTTCCTATTTCTTTGCATTATACACCACTGTCATTGCAATTATTACACTGCACTGTAAATAGTTTCTTTAAAACTCTGTCTTTTAGAGTGAAATGAGAGTCAGAGGCTACATTTCACTCATATCTTGCACATAGCAAATACTTATGAAATGTTGAAGGAAAGAGGGCAAGAGGGAAAAAAGTAAACTTATTTTGTCCATACCATTCCTCTCAATTTTCAAGACACAAAACTAACCTGAAGTATAAAACTGATCCTGTCACCTCTAATCAGGGAACCTATTTTATTTCCTGTGACACAGAAGAGAAAGAGGGAAGTACAAATCTAATGGGGTCAAGTGTTGACGGAGGTTAGACAAAGATCAGTTTTGTGCTTAATAGTTGAAGATCTATGGATTCTGCTACCACATGCTGACTACAGTAAACAGTATTCTCAATACTAAATCACCTCTTTTTCCGTTTTCCTTAATTAGGTTGTTAATGAGCTAATGTTTCCAATAGACTGTGAAATTAACACAATGTGTTTTCTACTGTGATTGCGAACTAAACATTTTCACTGGACATAAAAAGCGTTTTGCCCCCAATGTGACTTTTTTCCTATTTATAAAATAATAAAAAAGACAGCCTCAAAGAGGTGCAGGTGTCTGGTGGGTGAATAAATAAACAATCCCAGCATGCGGAACAATTAAATAATCTAAAACAGAATGGGATCACAGGCAGATGCAGACACAACAGGAACAAACTTAACAGGCAAAGGGAAAGACTCCAAGGAAATCTCCAACAGAGGAATTTGGCTCCGAAGGCTGAGCAATCATGCTTCTGTCCCTTTGGCAATTACGAATGCTCTGGACATTCTCTCTATGCCCAGGGGAGGAAGCTCTTCAGGCAATTTTGAGGGAATGATTAAATTGAACATTGCCAAGTAATCAGAACACCAAGTGGACTCACAAACAGGTCCTCCCCAGCAAAACTAGAGCACTAAATATTCCTTATGCAAGCACCATACTTTCTCGCCTCTGTGTCCCATTCCTTCTATGCAGACTCACTTTTTCTTCTTAATATTCTATATTTTGATGATTAAATTCTATTCATTCTAAAATCTTTAAAGGTCACTTTTTTCATGAAGCATTACCTAATACTGCTAGCTTTATATGAATTAAAATAGCACCTCCTTTTAAAAATTTTTCTAACAAAATTGACTAGGGTTTAATGGTTTGGGGGAACATTGATTGTATTTCATGTAAGGATGTAGCATCTATAAAAATTACGTGCAGAATATAATGAACAAATGGGACAGAAACTACTGCAGCAGTTTGGGAGAGGAACAATCCGTATCAAGTTTGGGTGATGAAAGAAATTTTCCTGTAGAAGTTGATTTGAGACTTGAAGAATGGAAAGGATTTCAATAGGCAGAGATGATGACAGTATGTTTCAGACAGATGACCCAGAAAGAAAGGAAGGAATAAAGGGTGCTATGCTGGATTTGGGGAATTAGCAAGAAAAAGTTAAAGCTAAACAAGGAGATTAAGTCAAGAAAGAGAAGTAAATTACATGTTAAGCATGAGCTTTTACTTAGTCTATTAAATAGTTTGGGAACCACTAAGAGTTTTGAAATTTGAAGAAATTACTGAGTGATTCTGTGCTTACCTTTAAAGTTTACAAAATAGAAGTTATTTATTTCACTAAAAACAATGTACTTTAAGAGTGAAAGAAATGGTGAAAAGAAATATTCTTGTACTTTGTAGTTTAATAAGAAATTGAACTGCATTGTCAAATTTTAGAAAGGACATTGAAAATGGCTAATAAAATACAATCATTGTATACACAGAAAAAATACCACTCAGATTTGCACAAAGCACACTTACATATCAATTCATGAGTGGATTAACAAAAAGTGGTATATGTATACTATGGAATAGTATTCATCCATGAAGAAGGATGAATTCAGGCCTTTTGCAACATTTTGGGCAGAACTGGAGACTCTTATCCTGAGTGAAGTATCTAAAGAATGCAAAAACAAACACCACATGTACTCACTATTAATTTGGAACTAACCAATCAGCACACATATGTATAGAGGGAAGTAAAACTGAGTGGAAATCAAGCAGGGGGTGGGGGAAGGATGGGATAAGTGAAAACCCACCTAACTGGTACAGTGAACACTATCTGGGTGATGGGCACACCTACAACCCTGACTCAAGCGTAACAAAAGTGATTCATGTAACCAAAAATATCTGTACTCTCATAATACTTTGAAATAACCATTAAGAAAAATAGTTTTAAAATATTTTATTTTGACATATAATGCATAAAACAAAACATATCAAATGCTAAAAGTTTAAATTTGATTTCATGTTGCTCATTCAAATAGTAAATAAAAAACTTTCACTGGAAAGAAATAACATCTATGAGTAAAATGACTTTAATAGTCCTGAAACACAGAAATTGCTCCACAAAGTCACATAACCCAAGTAGTTAAATTACATACCTAACAGAGTATATAGAAATATAAAATTTTACTTTAGGAAATAAAAATTCAATGCATTAAATTTTATATGAGCTTCAATTTCTTAACAAAGTATGAGCTCTTGTTTTAACATCCTTATTTCAATAATACAAGGACCTGAAAATTTGTTTATTCACATAAACGGTTTGACCATGTTAACACATACACAAAAAGAAAGCCATGGTATAATAATGAACCTGACATGAAGATAAATGTCTACAATTAGGTTTCTCATTAGTTTTAACTAAGATTACTTCTTTAGCCGTGACTGATTTATCTCCGTTTCACTTCTCTAGTGCTTCAGGAAGTTGCCTAGCAAGTAAAGGTAATTAATTTAAAAATCTAGACAGCGAGTTTCTATTTTCCCTTGGGTTGATCTGTGGCTGACACTCAAGGGAAGATGCATACTCATATGCTTTTGCTATTATTACTATGGTAAAATGATAAATGATATTGAAACAGAACATTTATAACATATAGCAATGGGTGTATAATGTATGACTATATTTCATATGATGAAGAAAAAGGTAAACATTTAGAACAAGTATCTAGAGAATTCTTGAAAAATCCTAGATTCATTTTATGTTCCTGAGCCTGTCTCCTTCTCACCTCCTCTTTTGTAATTACCAAGACAGTGGGGATTGAAGGGATAGCATATTGATGGCATGAACAAAAAGAGTTCACTGAAAGTTTAAGATTCTTTTTGGGGGATCAGGGTTGCTAAGGTAAGAACACATACGAAACTGTATTCTTCTTCAGGTTTACGGAAAGCCATGACCACTACTGGAGGGAATACTTCATTTGTCTTCTAGTCTCAGATGAAGATTAACATTTTTTTGCTTTTCTGATGAAGATTCAACTTACAGAAGCCTGTGAGATCCTTATGAGAAACTCTTTGTGTGCCTGTGCCAGAGTGTAGTCTAGGGAGGAATTTTCCAATTTGTCTGCCTCATGTCTCCCCCGGGATGAAGGTAGAATGGGATTGGTGAAATGAAGTGTTCTCAAACATTAATGTTGGAAGAGACTGGCGCTTTCACTTGAAAACCTGAAATCACAGAAGCTCTCTATCCATGTCTAAGTGGAGGACAAATGGTTTGCTCATGTAGATACGTTGACACATACGTCAGTCTGAAGCAGAGGGAACACTACAACACGGAAAGGCAAAACAGAACAAAGCATTAACAACAACAACAATAAAATCCACTCAGACTTAGAACCTGAGAATGGAAGACTAATTTGAACATTTAGACCAGGAAGTACCCTTTGAAATAGACCTGATGGAAGAGTCAGATGTAAAATAAGACATTTCTCTAAGTAATTCTGGGTCCTTTTAGTAGAAGTCATTAGCAGAGAAAATTATGTTAGGGGAGCTCATTACCAGTACAATGACGTTGCTTCCAAGAAATTTCAGTGGAAAGAACTTGAAGAAATATATGTTTCAAAATGTGTACCCAAAGTGAGATTTACAATTCAGTTTGGATGCTATAGTTTTCACCTCAATTTCTTTAATAATACTTATGTTCTCTGTAGCAATGGAAATTATTGATTCTGAAAATCATTAACATAATTTCTTAGTGGCTTTATTCTACTCTATAAAGAAAATAATTTCAAAATAATGATACTTATAAGAGTATGAAGCTGTTAACATAGCAGTAGAAATATTACTATTATTAACACCTTGCATAATGGTAGATTTTATAGAAAATGAAATTCATCATGTGCTCTCATCAATAATGGATTGATTATTAAATCAATCCATTATTGATTCCTTAAAAGGAAAAGAAGAAAGGAAGTACAAACAAAAGGGAGAAGGACAAGAAGGTCATGAGTTTACCTTGAAGTGACATACTCCATAACAAGAAAGACAGACTTGTGCACAGCTATGTATTGCACAAGGTAGAATGCAATAGGAGATGGTAGAAATAGTCACAGTGCTGTAGGAATACTGAATTAAAAAACATGTGGCTATGATTTGAAGTTTGGGAATGTTTTTACACCATTTTGGCTTGGCACTAAAGAATGAGAAGCATTTCAAAGAGCAAGAATAATTGAGAAGTCATTCTAGACTGAAAGGATTAATGTTAGAATCAAACTAAGCCAACTAAATAGTAGAAACGTAAACATAATGGGACAGTTTATTATTTTTATCATGATATCCTCACCTCCACTTAATCATATCCAGATGATTATACTAATTTCTAAGACCTGAGATAAGAGAATATATTTCACAAATGAAATTCTTAGAAACTATTTTATATTGCTTCATCTGATTTTCTATTTATGTCACTCCATTGCTAGTTTTATAATTATTATTCCTCACATTTCTCTATTAAAAATGATCACATTCAAGATTACAAAAAATAAACATATTTCTTGAAACTCATACTTTATAAGAGAAGTTATTAATAAGTGATATTTTGAAAATGTGAAATAATAGATAAGGAAGAGTGCAAGGAAGGGTGCAAATATATCCTTTTCAAAGAACATATGACAAAGTCTGAAGCTTAAATTGACATATAATGAAAAATAAAGTCAATGATTGATTGTTAAGGCACAGATAGTAAAGATTCACAATGAGCGCTATAATTCACAGGTCTCAATAATATGCAGAACACAAATGTATGTTAGGTATATAATTTCCTCTTCCAAAAAGCATAAGACATTTATATGAAAGTGACTCACCCAAAAATAACAAATTAAGACACAGAACTTTTTATTGTCTTAAAACTATAATGTGTGTTTTATGATTTTTTTCTTTGACAAATACACATATGAACAAAATAAAATGCATGAAGCTTTATGTATAATAACAATATTCCAATTTCATTTTCTAATGTTAAAACTAAGTGATAGACTTCTCTTTTGTATTTAAAGTTACACCTCTACAAATAAGCTATTTACACTTACTCTGGTATGGCATAGCACTGTGGTCCCCAACCCCTGGGCTGCAGACTGGTACAGGTCCGTGGCATGTTAGGAACCAGGCCACACAGCAGGAGGTGAGCGGTGGGCAAGTGAGAGAAGCTTCACCTGTATTTACAGCCACTCCCCATCGCTCCCATCACCACCTGAGCTCCATCTCCTGTCAGTTTAGTTGTGGCATTAGATTCTCACAGGGCGCGAACCCTACTGTAAACTGCAGTCGTGAAGGATCTAGGTTGCATGCTCCTTATGAGAATTTCTCCAAAACCATCCGCAGCCCCCAGGCTGCCAGTTTGTTGAAAAATTGTCTTCCATGAAACTGGTTCCTGGTGCCAAAAAGGTTGGGGACCACTGGCATAACAGAATGATGCTTGTCATTTATTCTTTATTCTTTTTTCCAGATATCGGTGAATAATTTCATGAAATTTCTAGATAATTGTATCCAAACAATTTTGACCGAATATAACAGAAAAACTATCCATAGAGGTTTGACAGGTGGAAATTTAGGTGGCTTCATGTAACAAGAATTAGAAAGAAAGAAGACAGGTTAAATAATAGCTGAATAATTTTATTAGGAACCTATATTCCTTTGCCCCCCCTTTGTCATTCTTAGTATATTGACTTATTCTTCAAAGTTACATGCTAATTGGTGACCACCAAGCTTTCAGTATTTCCAACCAGGGAAGGGAAACAGAAATACAAGGCAAAGAGGAAGAGCCCTGATGACTGCGTCTATTTTTTTTTTTTAAAAGGGAAGGAAGGAAGGAAGGAAGGAAAGAAGGAAGGGAGGGAGGGAGGAAGGGAGGGGAAAAAGAAGGAAAGAAAGACAAAAAGAAAAAAAAAAGAAAGAAAAGGAAAAAGAAATATAGATCTCTTCCAGTAGCCACACCTAGATACCTAATACATCTCTTAGGCAAGGAATTTTGGAATTGCCTATAACATACCTATATTAGAGCTTTGGAAATGAAATATTTAATTGGGCTCCTTGCTATCTAAAACAAAATACAGTTTATGTAAGCAAAGGAGGAAACAGGGATATTTGGTATGCAAAAACAACACAATGTCAAAGTCAGTAACCCAATTGTTATTATTGAATCCATCAAGCATAATAAATAAAAGGAGAGAAACACTATGTTTATAGATCAAAATATTTCATGTTATTAATGAGTGAATTCTCTCCAATTTGACCTATAAATGTGATGTAATACAAATTGCAGTTTCAGTAGAATTTTGAAATACTACCTCACACTTGTAAGGATAGCTATCATAAAAAGGACAAAGGATAACAAATGTTAGCAAGGATGGGCAGAAAAGAAATCTCTAGTACACTGTGAGTAGCCATGTAGGTTGTAGATCTATTACAGAAAACAGTAGGGAAGTTACTAAAAAAGTTTAACAAAAAATAGAGGAGGAGGGAATACTCCCAATCGCATTCTATACGGCCAGTGTTACCCTTATACGAAAGGGTATAAGGGTACCAAAACCAGACAAGGACACAATGACCAAAGAAAACAAACCATAGGTAAATATCTCTGATGAACATAGATGATGCAAAATCCTCAAAAAAATACTAGCAAACTGAATTCAACAACAAATTAAAAAGATCATTCATCATGATCAAGTGAGATTCATCCCAGGGATGCTAGGATGATTCTACATAAGCAAATCAGTAAATGAGATACATTATATCAACAGTATAAAAGACAAAAACCATATGGTCATTTCAATAGATGTCAAAAAAGATATGATAAAATTAAACATCTCTTCATGATAAAAACTCTCAAAAACTGGGTACAGAAGGAGCATAGTTTGATAAAAGCAATAAATGAGAAACCCACAGCTAGTATCATAATGAAGGGTTGGGGAGGACTGAAAGCCTTCCCTCTGAGATCTGGAACAAGGCAAGGATGCCTACTTTCACCACTGATATTCAACATAGCACTAGAAGTCCTAGCCAAAGCAATTATCCAAGAGTAAGAAAGAAGGGACACACAAATTAGAAAGGAAGAAGTCACAGTACCCTTGTTTTCAGATGATATGATCTTATATTTAGAAAAACCTAAAGATTCCACCAAAAAACTACTAGAACTATTAGAACTGATAAACAAAATCAACATTAAAAAAAATCAGTAGCATTTATACACTGACAGCAAAAAATCTGAAAAAGAAATGAAGAAAGTAATCCCATTTACAATAGCTAAAAGTAAAATAAGATACCTAAGAATAAACTTAACCAAAGAAGTGAAGAATCTACAATGAAAACTGCAAACATTGATAAAAGAAACTGAAAAAGATACCCAAAAAAGTAAAGATATTCCATGTTTTTGGATTGGAAAAATCAATATTGTTAAAATGTGCATACTACCCAAAGCAATCTATATATTCAATACAATCCCTATCAAGATACCAGTGATGTTCCTCACACAAATAGAAAAAATAATTCTAAAATCCTATATGGACCCACAAGAGACCCAAAATAGCCAAAGTAATCCTGAGCCAAAAGAACAAAACTGGAAGCATCATATTACCTGACTTCAAATTATACTACAAAGCTATAGTAACCAAAATAACATGGGACTAGCATAAAAACAAACAAAATAATGGAACAGACCAGAAAACCCAGAAATAAATCCACACATTTATAATCAACTCTTTTCAACAAAGTTGCCAACAACATATAATGAGTAAAGGACAGTCTCTTCAATAAATGATGCTGGACAAACTGGATGTACATATGTAAATGAATGAAACTAGACTCCTATCTCTCACCATATACCAAAATCAAATAAAAATAGATTAACAACTTAAGCCTAAAACAAGAAACTATGAAATGACTAGTTGACAACATTGGGGAAACACTCCAAGACACTGGTCTGTGAAAATATATCTTGTGTAAAACCTAAAAAGTACAGGTAACCAAAGCAAAAATGGACAAACAGAATTGCATCAAGCTAAAAAGTTTCTGGACAACAAAGGTAACAGTCAACAAAGCGAAGAGACTACCCACAGAATGGTAGAAAATATTTGCAAACTACCTACTTGACAACAGGTTAATAACCAGAAAACATAAGGAATTCAAATAACTCAATAGAAAAAAAAAACAAATAATCTGAAGAAAAATGGGTAAAAGATCTAAATTGACATTCTCAAAAGAAGACATACAAATAGGCAATAGTTATATTTAAAAATAATCAACATTACTAATCATCAGAGAAATGAAAATCAAAACTATAATGAGATATCATCTTACTCCAGTTAAAATAGTTTTATCCAAAAGCAGGCAATAACAAATGCTGAAGAATATGTGGAGGACAAGAGCACTCTTACACTGTTGGTTGGAATGTAAATTAGACAGCCATTATACAGAACAGTAGAGACATTCCTCAGAAAAGTAAAAATAGAACTAACACATGATCCAGCAATCCCGCTGCAGGATTATATATGTAAGAGAAAGCAAATCAGTATATCTAAGAGATAGGTGCACTTCCATGTTTATTGCAGCACTATTCACAATAGCCAATACATGGACTAACCTGTGTCAATGGATGATGGATAAAGAAAATGTGGCACACATGCACAATGGAATATTATTCAGCCATGAATAAGAATAAAATCCTGTCATTTGCAACAACAACATGGATGGAACTGGGGGGGAACTATGTTAAGTAAAATCAGCTGGCACAAAAAGACAAATATCACATGATCACACTCATATGTGGAAGTTAAAAAAAAAATTGAACTGCTGAAGATAGAGGCTCGAATTATGGTTACCAGAGTCTGGAAATGGTAGTGGGGATAAAGAAGGGATGGTTAAATGGGTACAAAATATAATTAGACAGGAGGAATAAAATCTAGTGGTTCATAGTGCAATACGTCAACAACAGTTAACAGTAATTTATTGTATATTTCAAAATAATGAAAAGAGTACAATTGGAATATTCCTAACACAAAGTAATAATGATAAATGCTTGAGGTGATAGATATCTCAGTTACCCAGATTTGATTATTACAGACTACAGGCATGTATCAAAACATCACATGATACCCTACAAGTGTGTGCAACTATTATGTCTCCATATTTGAAAATGAAAATTAAAAAGTTAAAAAAGAAATTTAAAATAGAGCTACCATATGACCCAGAAATTCCTTTTCTATATATATACATACATATATATATATATATATATACCCAATGGAGATGAAATCACTACTTCATAAAGATATCTGTATTCTAATTTCCATTACAGCATTATTGACAGTAGCTAAGATATAGAAACAAACTGAGTATTTTTTGAGGGACCAATGAATAAGAAAATGAGTTATATACCCAATGAAATATCATTCTACCTTAGAAAAGAACATCTTGACATTTGCCATAACATGGAGGGACCTGGAAAATATTATGCTAAGTGAAATAAACTAAAAAGAAAGAAAATTATTGTATAATCTCACTTATATATAAAAATATTTTTTTGTAAAGAGAGCTCAAATATACAAAGATAGAGAATGAAATAGTGGTTACCATGAGTGAGAGTGGAGGGAGGAAATGGAGAAATTTAGGTCAAAGGATATAAAGTAACTGGTATGTAAAATGCAGTTTTAGAGTTCTAATGTATAACATGAAGACTAGAGTTTATAAAATTATATCATATTAGGAATTTGTGTTAAATAAATAGATTTCAGCTGCTCTTGTCATAAAAGAAAAGTTATTGTGAGATGATAGATATGTTCATCTACTTCATTATTCAGGTTGAATATCCCTTATTCAAAATATTTGGGACCAGAAATGCTAGGAATTTGGGGAGTTTTTTTGGGGGGGGTAGGTAGGAGTTGGTTGGAATATTTGCATTATATTTAGCAGTTGAACATCCAAAATCTAAAATCCACTGGAGCATTTGAGTGTCAAGTTAGTACTCAAAAATTTCCTATTTTGCTTAGCACAGTGACACGGGCCTGTAGTTCCAGCTACTCCAGAGGCTGAGGCAGGTGGATTGCCTGAACCCTAAAATTCAGGGCTGTAGTAGTACACTACAATTGTGTTTGTGAATAGCTACTGCCCTCCAGCAAAGGCATTATAGTGAGAACCTGTCTCTATTAAAAAATAAAGTTTGAGGTTTTGGAGCATTTCAAAGTTTGGATTTTTGGATTTGAGGTACTCAACCTGTGGTAATGATTTTACTATTTATCTGTATTCCATAACATCAGGTTGTAAACCTCAAATATACACAATAAAATTTATTTTAAGTTAAAAAAGTAATTGACAAGCTGATTCTCAAAAATGTATAACAACAACAACAACAACAAAAACTTCAAATGTCCTGATCTTTTGAAAAAGAATGAAATTGGAAGACTCACATTACTTCATTTCAAGAGTAAACAAGTGAGTGTGATAGTAGCGAAAAAAAATGGAGAGAAGGATCAGTGGAACAAAATTGACATTGGCAACAAGTTGAATCTCACATATATAGTCAGTTGATTTTTGACAAAGTTGTCAAGATTACAAGAAAGGAAGATGTTTTCAATAAATAATGCTGGAACAACTGCACATGAATGTGCAAAAAAAAAAGATGACCCTTGATTTCTACCTTGCATCAAATTCAAAAATTAACTGAAAATGGATGAGACCTAAATATAAAACCTAAAATTATAAACCTTCTAGAAACAAACACCGACAACAATTCAAAATTTCTTTAGGCAAAGATTTGTTAAATAGGACACAAAAATTAATCTATGAGAGAAAAAAAATGATAAAGTAGGCCTCATCAAAATTTAAAATTTCTGATATTCAAAGTCACCGTTAAGAAATTGAAATGAAAAGGCACAGACTGGGAGAAAATATTTCCAATCCTATATCTGACAGAGGACTTACATCCAGAATACCAAACAAATACTCATTTCCCTTTTTGAGCTTCCATCCTCCCAGGACCTGCAATAGGATCTTGTACTACTCTGTAATAGAAAGATACAGTGGGATCAGGACATTATTCAGAGAACTTAGACAACTGGGAGAAGCAGAATTAATTTAACTGCTAACTTAATAAACTTCACTAGGACAGACTTAAAAGATCTTTCAAGTTCTGACTCCTAATTTCCTATAGACTTATTTTTCACTATCTCTCTATCCTACTGCATGTGAGGAATTACCATTAGTACAACAATTTGAACTGCAATTTTAGTTCTGTACGCAAAATTTACCTATAGGTCAGGCTATTTGGTGATTAAATTCCCAACAGGTCTAGGTATCAACTTAATGTTATTTGTAAAACTCTGACTTCATTTAAGAATCTTTGTTTTTTTTTTTTACCCCAAAAGTACATGATAGAATTTAGTTAATTGTTGATCAACATCCTGCTGATAAAGATGTCTGAGTAATTATCTGAAATGACTAAATGTTTTGGGATTTTATATATGCAATCATTGTCAAGAATGAATAATAGGATCAGAGAGTTATTAAAATGCAAAAAAGGGATGAATCCCAAAAATCATGAACTATTCACATTTACAAGTGAAACTATAATTATCATACATTAGAAGGGAAAGGGATTTAACATTGATTAAGCACCTACTGTGTATCAACCATCTTACCATTTAATTTTCAAATCTTATCCACAGAACAGCTCTTTGAAGTAAGCAATAACATTTTCATTATATGTACATATGGAAATGAAAGTCTGGTGAGAATTAAAAAAATTGACAAGATCACACAGCTCTTAGAAGGTGACCTGGTACTTGAACCCAAGTATATAGGACTCCTAAGACTTCCTCACGATAATAAAAATTGCTTAAAAAAGGGAGAAAGTTATGCATTATCTGGATAAAAGTCAATTCTGAGACAGAAAAAAATAAAACAATTTGAGACAGCATTCAGAATTTTATACCTTATATCACACTTTATTTTGAAAACATAATTCATTGATATTTTAACTATTCATATTTAATGATTTTTAGTGTAACTTCCTAGGAATCTTATTTTAATAAAATAATTTGTAACTTTTTTAATCAAAGAAAATACAAATTATTCTATTAGCATCTACTGTTTTATATATAATTCATAGTGAAACAAGCTTTCAAAATTGTATAATAATTTATTCTTATGAGAAAGTTTTACAGAAAATTCCTGGTATAAAATTTTATTTTCCATACAAACATTTAAATGACATGTACTGAAATGTTATTATCTAAAGATAAGTAAACATGTAAAATTGATTTGTCTGATCATTATTTAGAGAACACGAACATTTGAAATACATGAGGAAAACAAGCAGAATTAATTTCACCACTAGGTAAACAGTGTACATTGAGACTGACATAGCACACTCCTTAGAATAATCCTTCGCATATGAAAAAAAAAAAAATTTCCCAAGTCTTAACCAATATCTCCTGAAGGCAATGGACATTATAAGGATTATAAATAATGTGCAAAGAAATAATATCCAGAAACTATATACACTGAAAACTTACTGACTCACTCTCTCTGAGTGTTCTATATAACCATGTTCTAATGATTCAGCACTACACATGGGCAATATTAGAGAAGAAAAACAAGAGTAATTAATGAGTTGGCCATGTTAACATATCAGTAAATTCTTATAGAACACAAAGTCTACACTTGGTACTGGGCTAAAAGCTCTTCACCACCTCTGCTGCCCAAGGAAATAACATGTTTTCCTGCATGTAGAATAAGCTACTAAATGAAAATTTGATTCAGTTTTAATAGCTATATATATATATATATACATACACACATATATACATATATATTTTTTCACTCCCTTACATGTTACTAACATTACATATACCTCAGTGTAAAATTTAGCTGACTTAAATTTTGCTCCAGAAATTATGATGTTTTTATACTGACATTTAAATGTGTGGAATATAATTATACAGAAGCTAAACAACTATAATGATGAACAACAGAAGTGTAAATAAAATGTGATTTAACAGCTGGCTGTGTTAGTTGTTCATCTTTCCTGCATACAGAGCTGCTTTGTGTATTACCTTTCATATTTTTAGAAGAAATTATTTTATTAATCACTATGAAATACAACTGGCATATTTTTTCCTACATACCTGTTTTATTTGCCACATTAAAAAATCTATCTATAACACACCATAAGGTTTCAACATACATAACAACTTGGCAGCAACTGTGACATTTATTATCAATTTATAGGCATGTACTTTTAAGGCCAGCTCTCAAGATGCTATAGATGTATCAGCCAAGAGCCAAGCAGTTGCTGATATAGGATATACTAATGCAATAGTTTTGATAACTGAGCAGATCAATTCCAATATCAGGTATTGCTGCAAGAATTTCAAATTAAAATATTTATGAGTACATTGAGATTTTTAGGACAATAAAAACAGAACAGTTTTTATTTATTTGCATTTATTGGTTTATTTTCCCTGCATTCCTCTCATAACTCAAACCTGTAAAAGAGTATAACCTTAAACTGGAAAGATTATAATTGCCAGGTGGCAAATACATTACTTTTCCATCACTATTTTTAATATTTAGCCTAGGGAGAAACAGTTACATAAAGGGAAACTAAGCAAAGCAAACCATACATATTAAAAAAAAATGATAAAAAAAAAACTTGAAATTATGTTGTTGTGAGGGTGGTCAGAATCAGGATAGAATTTTTCAGACCTCATTATATTTGCCAAAATAAAATGTAAAAAGCAATAAGGAGAAATATGGAGACTAAAAGTTAAGAATCATTTAAAGACTAAGTCATGATCCTAATAAGAAACCATTTAAAAACAACAAACTTGATCATTTATAGCACATTAAAAAAATCATCACCCTTATATTGTGAAAATGGTAAGACAAGTCTTTTTAAATGTTGCTGAAATGAAGTAATAGGTTTTTGTCAATTCTAATCAGACTGTGTCGCCTACAGCCTGTTGGACTGTCAAACTTGGTTGAACAGTGACAAAATTCAGAGCATTTTGAAGGACTTATGAAAAATAGAAAATACAAATTGAGTAGGGAATAATTACATAGTAGACTGCTATAATAACAAAAATGCATCTGTGGTTTCCAAGAATTCAGAATACTCAGCTAAAAACAAGAGAGGTTTCTTCTTCTGGCTTTGCCACTACTTCACTGTGTGTCCTTTGATAACATATTGAGTCTTCCTTAGCCTCATCTTCCTTCTTTATAAAATGAGAGAAGAGGCTTGACAAAAAAAAAAAAAAAAAATCCTAAAATCCTTCTAGTATCCAAGTTCTGCTATTTTGCATTATCATTCTCTCCTCTCTTTATTTCAGCCTTTTACTTTTACTTCTCTTATCCTACCTTCTTTTTCACTTTATCCCCTTTTCTCTCGTCTTCTCTTACACACGTTTGTGTATGTATGAGTCTGTGTGTGTGAGTATATCTATGTCTATCTGTCTAGAGAGAGAGATAAGACAAAATATCCTTTGTAATACACATGCAATTTATGTTAGATTGTTCATTTTTGAGAACTGAGTTATAATAAATTTAAAGTTACATTAGATCCAGTTTTTAAAAGTAAATGAAAACTGTTAGGAAACATTTCCTTCTCTTCAACTTTTGTAAATTATTATCTTAAAATAAATAGTAGACCCTGTGAATGATCCAAAATAGAATCTAAGAAATTTCTACTCTTGATTTGATAACTGGATTGAACATACACATTGAAACATTCACCAAATCTAAAGTATACATGCACTTGCTTTGGTTTTAATGAATAGTTTTTTAAAAATATCAACGTTGGTAAATAAAAAAAGTGCTGAAAATGTATTGATATTTTTTCTCTTTTTATTATAATATTGAGATTTGCTGCATGAATTGTTGATGGTGAACTACTGTAACCTCTTCATCCTGACACTGGCAGGTCTTCTGGAGGAGACCTCCTAGGACTGGCTTTTCTGCAGACGTACTTCATAGATACCATCCTGTCATCCATTAGTTCATTGTTCTCAGTTTTGTATAAAAAGTTGTCTTCTTGTATGTTATTCACTTATCTTATACTACATACAATGCCTTGCCAAACTCTTGTCTTTTTGTTCATGACATCTCAGTTGATGTCAGTAGAAGTGAGGATTTCAGGTAAAGGAACACACCGAGGAGAGATGTAAGTAGAGATAAGAGGTAGAAATACAGATAGAGATGAGAGAGAAAAAGAAAAATAGAGACAGAGAGAGAAATATTTTTCACATGTAAATCTTTATCAACATATATTTTCTAAAATTTGTCTGCCCTCATTCTAATATTTAACCTGAGGGTCCAAAACATTTGACCACTTTTAGAATCATCTAATTCTTTGCCTGCTCTCATCTCCACCCTTAGTATATTATGTTGAAGCTGCTTGTTTGTATGGTTTTTTCTCTGCTATGTTATAAAATTGAGAGGAGTAAATTAGTCTTTTCATAATTGCAGGGCCATCACTGGACCTAGGCCATAGTAGGCATGTTAATATTCATTTAATCAATAATTAAAAGAAAATAACAATGGATTATACTGCATCTATTATTTTCTGTGATTTATTAATTCAATAGAAACTAGCTTTAAAGAGTGTATAACTTTGAAGATTATTGTATTTATGTACCATGTCTACTTCACTTTAAAAATAAAACATTATCAGAATAGAAGGTACAAAAACATTGCAGATTTATCACTAACAGTATGTAGATAAATCATTTAGTGAGCACCAAGCAAAATAGTGCTTGCCTGGAAATTCCAGTGTAGCTGCACGTCTATACTTTTGTCTGTTCTTCATGTCACTATTCTTTTGCCTATAAACCATATATTTACCATATTCTGCATTTATTAACCAATGTTTCTTTACCACTTTTAACTTTCTATAGTTAAATAAAAGTACATTATCTCAAACAATAGTCTTGTTTTGATGAAAAGAAAGTGGACAAATGTGTATAGAAACACATATATACACCCATACAAAAAGAATGTTAAGACATCTTTTGAAGACAAATTGTATAAACAATAACATTTAAGATAAATTATTTAATGACAATGAAAGACTTCTGAATACATTTCAATGTTTTAGAGTCAAAATGAAATTTAGCTTCTGAAGCTCTACACTGCATAAATTTACACATTATCTCCCAGAAAGTTAAGAACCACATATTTGAAAAGGATGCAGGATATCAGAAGAGAAGTACTTTCTCACTCTGAGTCAATGTATACTGAATAGAACCATATTCTTGTGAATCACCTGTATTCATATTACTTGAATGAAACTTACATAGTTAAAATGCTTTGGTATGTACCATGCCCAGGATCACATAAAAATAATTAAAAACATTAGTAAGTATACATCTTCTATTCTATTTTCTAGGTATCTGCCCATTGCAGCTGCTTCTCTTTAGCTCTGATCCAACCCAATACACATCCTTTTACTCTCCACTTCACTTAATAAGCTCCAGCTGCACTGACCATTCTCCAGCGTTCTGCAGTGCTCTAAATCTTCCTCCCATTTATCAACAAATTGAGCCGAGAGCCAGTGTTCCCCAGCTACTTTCAATGCAAGAGAAAAATTGGACTGCGAAGGGATTGGCAGGAATATGTATAGACAGAAGTGGTCCAATCAAGTGGCACCCATTCCTACACAGATGTAAGGCTCCCTCCAGCCAGCACACTCTATAGAATTTATCTATTCAATTTACAGAAAATTTCACATAATTTTGGTAGCTATTTATTGATTTCATAAAAATATTTCCTTTGCTATGTTTGAAATAAATCACCATGAACCAAATCACCCATGGTGTGCAACCCCTTTGGTTAGAAATCCCCATCATCCTGAAGCTCTGGTGTGACTTGGGGGTATTTATACTTTCTCTCTCCTGTGATTCACATAATATTCAAAAAAGTGCACTTAAGGGGAACAGGGAAAAACATGAGGCCACTGAAAACTTTAAATGCACAGATGACTCGTATAAATCTAAATTAGTCAATCAGATTATTGTCTTTCTGCCCAGATTTAAACTTCCTATAAATAGAAATTACACTTGATTTAGTCTTTCAGGGCCTCATTTCTCTGAATTTTTGCAGCCTGAGCATCTCCTCCATCAGTAATATTCTACTCACTCTGGCTCTTAACAACCCTTTCAGTTAATGGTCTCAGGCATCTCAGCAATTTATCCATTGAGGGAATAGATCCCTTCTCCCACAGGTCAGAGAAAGGAAAACTGAAAGGGTCTTTGAAATGGAAATGAGGGAGAGGAATGTTGAAGGGATGGAAATAAGAACTGAAGGTGCTTTACAGTTTTCTCCCTTGAAGTATTGCAAATAGCAAAGATGAGTAGAGATGTACCCTCCTGTGAGTCTGGGGGCACAGCCTGCAGTAATCCATCACAAACAGATTTTCTTTGAACTCGAAAGTTTAATCATTAAAAGTAAGGGAATTTGCATTCTGATATAGGACATAGCTGTTTATGTTAGTATAAAAGTGATGCTTTAAATATATTAACTATACACATATTACCATCAATATCTCCCCAGTGAAATCTTGGATCAAAATAAAGTACCAAGAGGGCACACCAGGTTTTCTCTAAGATTCCTCTCACCTCCTAACACCCCATACATAGTATACATTAACTACTAGTCAACTCCGGCTCTCCTGGGGACAAAGGCAGGTGCCCTAGCAATTGCCACATCTGGGGAGGAGGGAACGTTCTACCCATCTGCCAGTCAGAACTTAGTGCGCCAACTGCAAAAGAAAGCAGAGGATTCCCTAGCCTGGACCAAGCAGCATAGGTACAATAGGTTGTGGAAGGTGCCCTAAAACAACCTAAGGTTATTTGTCATGTCTTTAGCTTAAATCTACACTGCAGCTCACCTCTGCAAATGGGCTTTCAGAGAGGCTCAAGGGAAATCTGCATGTGTAGTAAAATTCAAGTTACCTAACTTCCAACTGTCCATCAAAGTATTTCAATGGTAACATTTGAACCATGAGGAGAGCCCAGCCTAAACACTATGAAACCAGACCCCAGGCCATAAGGAAGGCCCTTTTTGTTACCACAGTCGGTCTGTTCATTGTCTGTGGTGAAGGTATCTTGCTATTGCTCTGTAAATCTTGTTCTTCCTTAATAAACTTAGTTTCATGCTAAGCCTTGCTTTTGATGTGTCTGTTCATTCTTCAGCCATAAGCACACCAAGAACCAAGAATAGACTATGACCCAACATTATGTATAGTTTAAGGAATAGATTCAATTTTTCTACCTTCCATAAGACGTGATCATTTTTCTAAACCCATTCATTAACTTGTTCACCTTTTATGTGGCATCTTTATTTTATACAACATATCCATATTTCATTTGGTCTAGTTCTGGAATTTCTATTCTGTCCCATTGCTTTTTGCCTATTCATGTAATAATATTAAGTTGTTTTTAATTATGGGGCTATATTATACATTAAATTCTCTGGTCCTCACTAATTTGTCTTCTTTTTTCAGTATTTTCATGGGAATTGTTGCCTGTTGGTTTTTCCAAATGAATTCACAATCATATTGACCAGCTTATAAAAATATATGTTGGTGTTTTATTAAGAATAATTTAATTATAATACAACCTATGGAAAACTAGCATCTTTATAGTATTTTCTTTTTCTATTCATAAGTGTAGTGTGGCTTTTCATTTGATGAACTCTTTCTCTAAATACTTCAGGATTATTTTATATTTTTTTCTTATATATGTTTTGAACATTTTCTGTTAAGTTATCCATATGTGTTTATTTTCTTTTCTATCATAAATAAAACTTTGTCTTCCATTGTATTTTCAAAGTGATTTTTATTTGTATGTGTAATGGCTATTGATTTCTTTGCTAATTTTATTACTTTCTACTTTACTGAATTTTCTTATTGTAAATAGGATAGCTTTTTCCTTGATTCTTTTGAAATTTCTTGCTATCTAATTACAACATCTGTAAATACAGTTGCTTTTAACTTTTTGTCTTCTTTTCAGATTATTACACCTCTAACTGACTATCTGCTCTAGATATCTTGGCAAATTATTCCAACACAATGTCAAAAAGTCATGGAAATAGTGAGCTGCTTCTTCCTAAATTGGTGGAAAATTATTTAATGTTTCTCCTTTACGTAAGATTCTGCCTTTTCAGTAGAGGTATTTTACATGTTAAGGTGTAGTTTTCTTGCTAAATAACTGTTCAGCAACTTCTATTTTACTAACTATCCTTTACTGAAGTGAGTGTTGAATTCTGCCAGATACTTTTGTTCTGGATATATAGAGATGATCAAATAATTTTGGGCATCTACTAAAATAAAGGCTTTTATTAATTGATATCTTCACATTAAAATACCTTTGTATTGTGCAATTAACTTCACTGGGTCATGATGTATAATTTTAATTTGCTATTGGATTCTGTTTACTCATATTTAACATTTAACAATTTATTTGATGCATGATTCTGGTTTTGTCTATTATATCATTTGTTTTGATTTCTTTCAGTTTACTTTGCATTTTTAATTAAAGCATTTACCTCATTTACTTTCATTTTATTCACATAAGTATTTTAATGCTATACATTTTCCTCTGATAGTGGTTTACTTTTGTCCCACAATTATGATCTATTTTATTTTTGTTATCTCTATTTTTAAAAAAAACTTTAAAATTTAATTTTTGTAAATTTTCTTTGACCCAAATGTTAACACATACATACTTTTATTTTTAAACTGCAAAGATCTTTTTAATTTTGTTATTAATTTTTAGTTTTATGCTTTAAACATAAAGAATGATGTTTTTGTTACTTTTATTATTGCGAATTCATTGTGGTTTAGCATGTAGCCTAAAATGCAGTCAATTTTCATGCATAGCCCAAGTTCTTTTAAAGAAGATGCATCTTCTATACAGCAAAGTTCAGAGCTTGATTTGTTATATACTTGGGCTGTTTGATTACAAGTGCTGCATTAAAGTCGGCTATGGTTAGTATGTATATTCCTCTTCCAATCCCTCTTCTTAATAAATTTCACCCTTATTTGTTTGGCTGCTCATACCACAAAAATCCTGGAATCACCTTCAACACATCTTTTTTTCCTCATCCACTCTGTACATGAAGCATAAAATTGGATGGATTCCAAAATATCTCTCAAATCCACATACACATCTTAATTTTCACACCATGACTCCAGCTTATACAACCATCACATCCTGTTCAGAAGACTTGTCTCTCAGCTGACACTAATGGCTCTTCTCTCCCATTATGCTCAAAGCTGGCAAATGATGCCACACATTGCCTACCTAAAAATTATTAATGTTAGCCTGTTTTGCTTAAGAACAATTAAAATTTCTTCACAGGTTACACAAGAACCTACCCACTTACCATCATCTTGCAGCGCTATCTACTTCTCTCAGTAGACAGCAGTCTAAGCTAGACTTTTTCCATTTTCTCCAACTAGTTAAGTAAGGACATTCAACCTCTAGGTCTTTGCATGAACTAGCATCTCTTTAACTGAAATATTCTACCCAACACTCTTCTCTTAATTAAAGCAACTGCTTACTTTGTGCTTCAGCTAAACATCACTTACGCAAAGAAGTCTTTCCTATCACTTCTCTCTCTTTCTTCTCCAATTTTAAGTAAAATCCTGAGCTCTTCTATCATTACAATGGCCTAAATCTGTAATTATGCTTTATTTTGTGAGTAGTCACTTAATGTCTTACTACCTTCTATACTGTAAATTCCATGAATGCAGAAATTGTGTCTGTCTGTATTTTATCACATTATGCGTCCACAATCTAGTATTGTGCTTATAAACACTCAATGATAATTGTAGAATAAACACATGCAACTATTTTCAATAATTTCACAATATAAATATCTTAAGCATAATGCTTATGGTCTTCTAATGAGAGGTGCATTGTAGTATTTTAGCAATTTAAAAATGGGCTGAATTTGCTTAGTAGGCTCTTTAGGTTGGACATCTGGCAATAACATAGGAAAAGATGCATAATTAATCTCAGCTGTGAAAAATATCCCTAAGACAAAACCTTAGCAAAATTATTTGTATTAATACATTAAATCAGAGGGCAGATAACTATTGATTTGGCTTTAATTTATGGCCAATGTTTCTGTTGAGTTTTTATTATATTTAATATAGCTACAGGAAAAAAAATGCCTAAAAATTTTAGGAATGAGATTCAAATTTTGGCCTGTTCCACATATCTAACACAGTCCTTCTCAGCTAAACTCTAATTAAAAGTGACAAACAAGTATAATAAAATATCCAAAGATAGTAATTTTTAGCAAAAATACTTCTACAGAGGTTCCCCATGACTCCGTGAAATCAACTACACATTACCCCAGAGATCTGAAAACAGTAAAATCACTTATCATTCCTGAAAGATCTGTCAAACTACTCTTCTCTCATATTCTTTCATAAAATATCTGAAGAAGCTGATTCCTACAACTATCAGGTAATTACTAAGCTTCATTCTGGCCTCACCTTGAGTAGTCAAGATGCCTGCTATGGTTTGAATGTGTGTCCCAGAGTTCATGTGTTGGAAACGTGATTATCAATGCAGAGGTGTTGAAAGGTGGGACCTCTAAGAAGTGTTTAGGTCATCAGTGCTCTGCCCTTATGAATGGATTAATGCCATTATCATGGGAGTGGGTTCTTCATAGTGTGAATGGGTTTCCTATAAAAGGCCAAATCAGCCCCCTTTTGCTTTTTGTCTACCTCTCTGTGCCCTTCTGCCATGGAATGATGCAGCAAGAGGGCCTTCCTGAGATGCTGTCTTCTTGATCTTGGACTTCCCAGCTCCAGAATCATGAGTCAATAAATTTCTGTTCTGTTTATTACAAATTACCAGTCTATGGTATTCTGTTATGGCAGCACAAAATGGACTAACACAGTCCCCAAAAGCTTTGATTAATAATAATATATTTAAGTCAGCCATAAAAATTACATGTCCAAGACCAAAATGAAATGAAGCAGTTCCAAAGAAAGACAGAAATATGTTTTTTCTCATTATTTTTTTCTTCTATATATTTGTATTTGAGTATCTGATTGGTTTTTTCTGGGCATCTATCTTGTACTCCTTTAGTAGGTGCAATAAGCTTAGTTAGGTTTAGTGATGTAACTACGAAAATGAATTTCTAATTTATCTGTTACTATTTATGTGGCATACGCAGATGGGAAAACAGAAAAGAGAAAGGGCATGGAAAACTGTTAAAATGATATATTTCTATAATACTATTAACTAGCAAAAAACTTTACAGTTTCAGAGTTGAAAAATTGGTGTGAGCAAGGGAGTAAAACTCAAAGATGCTACAGCTATTCATCAACTTTTCCAATTTTGCATTCAATTGAAGATGGCTATCAGCTTCAATATTATTTTTATATTACTTTAGAAAGTTTTACTTGAATATAAATACATGCATCGGTGTTAGAGTAAAGGAAAACAGATCATGGAAAAAAATTAGAAAGAACATTGTTTATGGAAAACTGAAATGGAAATGATATAATCCTAAAAACAAATATTTTAAAATGTGTATGTGTGTGTGTGCCTACATTATTGCTGTAAGGCTGTTGGGGTTTCTGGAGTGAGCAGGAATGGGCTTCAGTCCTGTGTGGCCCCTTGGTAGGTATGTTACCTTGGAGATGTAACATCTCCCTGAGCTGCTGTTTTCTTACAAATAAAATGTCAATGAGGACTATATTACTATTTTTCTATGAGAATTGGATGATATAATCAACATGAAAATATATTATATGTTGTAAATGTGATGCAAATGTATAATACTTCATAAAATTTTTATGATCCCTCTGTTTCTTTCCCAACCACCCAATTTAATGCCATTTCTCCTTCTCTAAACAATCAGAATACATTAGTTCCATCTTTTTAGGATTTTTTTCCCCCTTAAGAGAAATGCATTGGTCTAATGTAGAGGAAAAAATTTATTTCAAATGGAATTTATTTTATAAAGGAGAAAGATTATGCTCTTTTTTATTCATAAAACAGTGATTAAAGGGTAATATTCCTAACATTTTCACTATGGGTAAGTGGAATTAACAAGAAAAGAAAGGCGAGCTGTAAAATAAGAGTGATACTAAGAAAAAGATAAGAAAAGGAAGGCACTAAAGCTATTTTCTTCCTGCTTTTACCTTCTAATCTCAATGAAAACTTCAGTACTACACATTGTATCTTCAAATATACCAAGAATCAGGGTTGAGGCAAAAAAAGAAAAAAAATGGCTTCAATCATGTTGCAGGCACCACCAAATGATTTTACACAAAGTGTATTTCATTTAAATCTCTCAATAACACTTCTATTTTGCTATTACTTTCATATCAAAGGGGACAATTTAAATTCAAAAAGGAAAGGAGAAGATAAGCAAGAGATGAAGGAAAGATCATAAGAAGAATCATGAAGATCAATCAGAAACAACAAAGAAAAACTAAAATATTTAAATTATAATTATTTTTCTTATTCTCAAGTAATCACCTTATTTTGTTAATAAGTGAACTCAAGTTTTATTTATTATAATGCAACTGCTAGCAAAATAAATATATACTCTCGCAAATTAACATAAACTATGTAAGCAACTAAACTAATTGGTTTGTTTGTCTATCAGATGTCACTAATGGAATTAAAGTCATTTATACTTCTTCTTTAAAACTTCATTTTAAACACATTTTCCAGTATTAACTTAATATTACAACATTAACATAAGTTGAGTTATGGAAATTAAGGGAACATTCTTAAATGTTCTATAGAAGATAGCCACTTCTAAAATTCTATAACAATGAATTATTGCAAGGAGCTACTAACTTATCACACACTAAATTAGATGCATATAAAATCCTACTACTTTCCAATTTATTTTCCTTTAGGAAATATGCAATAGTAAATACTTGTTAAGAAAAGAAAACATTAAGTTGCATGCATAAATAAACACTAGTTCAGTCGAAATCAAATGTTATTATAACATTTAATAATTCATTCTTTAGGTTTGAATAAATTATAACAGTGTATCTCATTTAATTCTGAAATGTCTTTATTTTTTCTGTATTTCCAGGACGAGGGACATTGGGCGGAGTGGGGGAAGGAAACATATCTGTATGGATCTATAGAAAAAAGGAAAGGAGCAACTTTTCTTCTATCCCTGGATTAAAAAATCAACACAAGGACTATACTAAGAATTAATCCTCATCAATATGTACTAAATCAATTTTTTTTTATTTTTCATCATTTCAGTAGTCCCAAAGAGAAAGCAAAATGAAAGTTAAAAGACTTATGATTACTTTCTTCCACAATTCTTTTATCTTAAATCTTGGTGTATTCTAAGTTCTGTTTTAATGTAGAAAGATACTCTGTTAGACACTGTTCCTGTTTAAGATCCTGTGGTGGACATAAGCCCTTACAATTAAAAACTAGCAATGGAGGGGAGGATATAACTAGATAAAAATTACACATGTTTGTTCCAATCTACTAGATGAAAATACAGAATTTAGAATTAATGAGTCAGTGATTTTGCAAGTGGTCACATCTAATTTGGAAAAATAAAATAGACTATAGAATAAAATTTTCGGAATTGAGTAGTCTTTATAAAGATCTTTTTCACCTCCCCTTTCCAGTCTTAAAGTTGTGGGGGCTAGTAAAGAGAGATAGAATTGCTATGTAAGGAGGTGGGAACTTACTTTAATTTTTAAATTAAAAATTAAAAATTGGCAAACTCTTTTTAATTTCAATAGATTTAGGGGGTAAAAGTACTTTTTGTTATATAGCTGAATTGTATAATGCTGAAGTCTGGGCTTTTAGTGTACCTGTCATCAGAATAGTGTATATTGTACCCAATAGGTAGATTTTTATTCCTCACCCCCTTCCACCTTTCATCTTTTTTATTTTTCGATATCCATTATACCACTTTATGACTGCATATACTCCTTGTTTAGTTCCCATTTAGAAGTGGTATTTGTTTTTCCAACCCTGAGATATTTTACTTAGGATAATGGTCCCCAGTTCTATCCAAATTGCTACAAAAGACATTATTCCATTCCTTTTTGTAACTGAGTAATACTCCATGGTATATATATGTCACGAAATTGGCAAACTCTTTATGAAACCCTACCTCCAGTCCCAAGATAATACTTACTTCTTGTAGTATGCTGTATGCCTTATAGACAATATAATTTCCCACTTTATTTAAGTGGGAAATAATGCTGTATGCTGTATAGTATGCTGTATGCCTTATAGACAATATAATTTCCCACTTTATTTAACAAAGGACTCTTCCTAATTTATGTTGTCATATGTCCCTAGGGGCCACAGACACAGAAAAAAATGGATACCATCAAGTACTATGAAGTTTCAAATATGTGTTGCTATTAAAAAATTGATGCAAGAATATAAATATATCCTTATAATGCTATGTATGTACACTACTACAGACACAATTTGAATATTAATGTTCTGGTAGTTACATATTTTATAGAAACAGATATAAAGTATCAAGCAATATTAGCATGAATGCTATCAATCATATGTCAACAAATTTTAGTAAAACATAGTTCACAGGTATCACCTTTAATCCTTAGAAAATGCAAAACTCATGAATTATGCTTCTACACATCACAACTTTCTTTACTTCTTTATCCATCCCTGAACACCTAGTACAATGGATTGACCCTTCTTTCGTGCCTCTACTGTAATCATATTCCTTCTATTAAACATTTTAAACAAGTCATTGAACCATTTTTCCAAATGTTTTACAACCAGATGCCTTCCTAAATAAAAGGAACCATGTCTTTTTGTCTTTATGTCCCCAGAGATTAGCCTGCTACCTGGTCCATGGTAGAACCTCAGTAAATATTTGTTAATTTTGTTTGATCAACAATACGAGCATAGAAAAATTCTAATGAAGTGAATTCTAGTTTGAAACAAGAACTGTGTTAAAAGCCCTGTCTCGGATCCTAAGCTATCACTCACCCTGAGTACTCTGAATATTTGCTGACCCAGAATTATCAAGTATCATTATTGATGTCATATAGATACTGCAGACTTTTCTGATGGTTTGCTATTCCAAGCTCTCTCATTTTTGTACTGGTATTCAAAGGAGTGGGCTCCTGTAGCTTTGTTTGTAAAGCAGGAACTCACTTCTTGTTTGCCTTATTTTCCTGTTAAAACTGCTTTTACATAATCATCTCAAAAAGTTCTGGCTCAAACCAGTAACAATCGTTTATGGCTCTGGGCCATAACCGATAACAATCATCATGGCTCTGGGGTAGCTAGGCTGCTTTCACTCAAAGTCTCTCTTGAGTTAGTAGGCTGGTGATGGTGTGGCTAGAGTCATTTAAAAAACTTCCTTATACATCCATGTAGCAGTTGATAGTGGGCTGTCAGCTAGGAGGTCAGTTGGGATTGTCAGTCAAAACTCTTACAAGTGGCCTGGGCTTCCTCACATATGTCTGCTGAATTCCTATAGTGAGCATTCCAAAAGAACCAGAGCAGAAGAGTACAGCCTTTTACTACCAAGGCTTGGAAGCCACATAGAGTCTTGCCCATTATAATCAAAGACCGCTAGGATTCAAGAGGTTGGAACACGAATCTCCTACTTTTTAATGGAAAAAGTATAACTATCTCATTGTAAAAATAGAATGTGAGATGGTAGACCTTATTGTGGCTATTTTAGAAAATACTATTTTTCTCACAAATGGCAGATAGCTCTCCCAAATTGGGCCATATGTGTCTTTCTGATAAATTGAAATTAACACTCAGGCCTTAGATCTCAATTAGTATTTCTTAAATTGAGAGCAGATGAAAAATTACCTGGAGCTACTATGTGCCCAAGAAGCATAAAAATCCAGTTTGAGGAGCAAGAAAAAATGAATCAAAAGCCCAGAAAAGAAATGACAAGTGTCCATATGAGTCTCTGCAAATAGAAAAATTAACCACATTTCTAAGTAATTTATTTTTTGGTTCTAGTTGCTCATTAGTTTGAATTGTTCTTTTTATTTTGGGTTTGGGATATAGCTGTATCCTTCCATAAATTCATATCCCTTCCTTTTCTTTTTAAAGGAGCTTTTTACTTATCACTAACGTAACTCTTGTTAAGACACTTTGGTGTATTTAAATAATGCTTCAAAAGCATTCATGAGAAAATTCTTACGTTGTTTTTGAGTTCTCAATGTCATGAAATCTGTGCTTTTACCAACATAGAAAAAAAAGAACATTTCTTACCACTTACTATGAGCATAAAGCTTTCTACCCTCATAATTCATTTGATTCAATGACCACTACCCCTTAACCCTAGAGTATATTAGGGACAAGATGTACTAGAAGTTAAAGCAATAAAGAGTAAGAATTTGAGAGTTGAGTGTTGCCACTCAGGCACTTGCATTTAATATGAGTATTATGCCTGCTTCTGTAGATATCTTTTTATTTATTTATGGACATGTTCATATTTTATCTTCTGAAGAAAAATACAAGTATATGCTATCTTAATCATTAGTAAATATTGATCACCAACGGTATAGATTGTCCAGTGTTAGGGCTTGAAAATACTACAGAGATATAAGACACATAGCATCGTAATCAAAAGATTCCATGGCTAGAAAAAACTAATTTCTATATATATGTAAATACATATAAATATATAATTACAAAGAGAACATGTAGTAAATATTAAATTAGTGGCTTAGACACATAATGTTTATAGAAGTTTATAAAATGACTCAGAATTTATAACAATTCAAACAAGTTTCATGATTGAGGAGACTCAAGTTGTGCTTTAGATGAAAGGCAGTACTTAGTAGGGAGAAAGTCAAATAATTTTCCAACAGTCAAGATACAAACAACATGGGAAAATGTGGCAGCATACATACATCCTGCATAGTGCTTCAGTAGAATTTATTGCAACTCTATTCCAGCCCCCATTACTGCTAGTCTTTGGCATGGCTTAGATTCTGATTTAGCATAGCACTTCATGCATCCTTTACCATAGTGCTCCCCAAACATTTTGCACCAGGTACTATTTTCAGGAAAGACCATTTTTTCATGGAGTGAGGAGTGGGAGGGGAAGGGGGATGGTTTCTGGATGATTCCAGCACATTACATTTATTGTACACTTTATTTCTATTATTATTTCATTGTAATATAATAAAATAATTATACAACTCACCATAAGTTGGAGACCCCTGCTTTACCAAGACTGTGGAGTTGGCATACAAATTAATATCTTCTTGTCTTCCTTGGGAGGGGAAAAAAAAAACAAAACAGAAGATAAAGCAAGAGAAGGCAAGCTATTTTGAACTCTATAAATTCCAGTCTAAAACTTAATATGATAAGTAATAAAATTATTACAAATTTTAAAGAATGGAAAAAAATTAAAGCATGAAGTGCTCTCAGAAAGTCATTGGGCATATCTTGTTTTGAGTTAAAGCATCTTTAAAATAGAATGTTGCCAGTAGGCATATAAGGTAATGAATTTGAAAGTATTTATTAGTAAATTTGCAACTTTGTTTAAATGTATAAGTAATTAAAATAATTTAAATAAAATATATTGAAAACTGATTTTATCAGAAGACATTTTTGCAAAGATGATGTTGTAAAGCAGGTTCATAGTATTTCTTTCCCTGAATATTTAATTTCATGAAATAACTAAAACTAACCAAAATAATAGCAACAATAATAATAGGAAAAGGAAACATTTACAAACTAAGAAATGTTTATAAACTTATACCTAAAATTTTATAAACATCTTGCCAAGGAAATAAGCAGAAAATTCTAGTGTATATTGGCATGATAGAAAAACTCTGAACTACACTCTGGTTCCAAACAATCAGTAACTGGGGAATACAGCCAGTCAATAAAACCATCAAACTTCTCCCTGTCACCATAGATACTAAAAGAAAAATCAAGGGAATTTTTTTTTTTTTGAGAATCTTCTGCATACCTGCATTATACCTCATCAATGATAGAAAGGATCGACATGTTTTTCATCTTGTAGGGAATAGCACTGAAGTAAAGAATGAATAAATTCCATCAGTTTAGCAAAGTTAGTCCTAGTACATGGCATTTCAAGAACTTCAGGGACATTGTAGAGTCCAGATTCTATAGCACACTGGTATTCTTCATAAGTGAATCTATTTATTTATCTCATTCCACCCCCAAATTTCACACTCAAGTTGCAGTTAGAGAACAGAAAAATAATATCCAGTTGTTAAAGCAGAGTTCTGGCAGCACAAAGGTAGATGTTAGTAGTTTCAAAGAAGATGGAAAAGATTTTAAGAATAACTCACTCAAATCCATTATACTAAATAAATGAAGATTATGATAGAAAATGAAATCCATAAATAAATAATATCAAGTTCTACATGAGATTTCTAACATTGCCTGCTGCCTCCCTTGCATGAACAAGATAAAAATAAATGCTATGATGTTGCAGACATTGTTAATATTTACCTATCATATTTTCCCATTTTGTTTCTCCCAAAGAAAAGCTCAATTTCACTTAGCACTGCCATGTGCCCAGGCCTAGAAGATGAATCTTGATTGCTTTAAATTATTTGCCAAATCCCTTATTTTCAGCTTATCTTGAAGCTATGAGTGACTGTAGGACCAAAATTTTGACCTATGAGCTATAAGGTGCTTCTAGGAAAGAGTTTCTTACCCATGGCTAAAAGAATAGCCCTTTTCCTATCTGACCCCTTTTCTTTAATCAATAAGCTTTTCTTGGGTATATGATGCTTTCAGTTCTTCAATATATCTTTTAACTATGAGGAAAAATTCCAGTTGGTACATAGAAAGCCAATTCACAAGGAAACTAGCAAACATAATACAGCCAAAACAGATGTAAAGAAAAGGAGAATATTAGGAAGATGAAGGGAAAGAGGAATCGAGGGAGGGAAGGAAGGAGTAAGAGAAGAGAAAAAGACTGAATACAAAAGTAAAAGGAACCCAGATGGAAAGAAAATATTACTCTAAGAAAAGAAGTACATATCTCCAGGAGAATTTAGCTCTGCAGAAAAAGAATGCAAATAAAATTATAAGATAAATAAGTATGCATGAAGAATAAAAATTCAATATACATACTTTCACAATTTCTATAAGCTTTTATTGCTGAAACAATTGCCATATATTGAGCCCAACATAGTCTAAGGATTAAAATGAAAATGAGAACAGAGAAGAGATGGGTTATATCATCCAAAAGGTATTTGTTCATTTGTAGTATCTAAAATCTTGCAAATAGAATTTGAGTGTGCTGAACCAAGAAGGACTGAATTTAATTTTGCATCAGGCAGAATATATTGATACAATATATTAAATGTCCTAACAAGATGTTCTGTATGCAACATTCTAGCTCTGGTAGACAGCTGTAGTTTTACTTGCTGGCTTAGCTGAGCAAACCTATTAATAGATATAACTCTTTACTATAGATATTGTAGGACAGAAATCTGTTCATATAATGTAGAAAAAGCTATTTAAAAACCTTTGCAGTTGGAAATGTTTGGGTTTATCATGTGCTTAACCTCCCCCTAAAAATGACTGATTGAGAGAGAGAGAGGTGGGTGGAGGGGAGAGAGAAAGACAGAGAGAGAAAGAGAGAGAGAGAGAGAGAGAGAGAGAGAGACAGACAGACAGACAGACAGACAGACAGACTTAGAAGGCTTGTTTTTCATTACAACTGGGAGGAGCAATTTGTGTGCTGAAATTTTAAATAGCCGTATGCTATTTTACTATATAGCACATGCTACTGGCAAGATTTGTAATTTAAATGGGCTCCCTGTTCCCAATTGGCTTGGAAGGGGCTCAGGATTACCAAGCATAGGTGGCTACAGCTTTTCACCAGAAGCAAAGTGGAAATGCTCATCATAGTAAAAGAATGTGATCTCTAAGATTGCTTCACTACATAGAAAACTCAGGTTTTACTTTATTAAATTAGTTATTGCAAAATAAAAATATCAATAGGAAAACTAATAAGAAATATATGGTTAACATAGTGTACGCATTACTTAGGTCATTGTGCTAGACAGTTTGGTACCTCATTATCTGCCATACCTACAACAACCTGACTGAAGGTGAGGCTTTGCACCCAGAGAAAGGAGTCCTGCATGTCACATGTGCTAATATGAACCTTTCTTCTAGCCTTTGCTAATGGTACCTGTAGATCAAGTATTCCTGTTCTGGAGAAAGAGTAAAACCCATACCTATAGAGAACTATTGAGTACTTGATCCAATTTTAATGTTACATCCAAAGAACATGGAATACTAGTCCAAACAAATGGCTTAGGAGGGAGAAATGATAAAATTCTCAACTAAGTCCACCTCACAATAGTCCCATCTGGAACTGAAAAACATTTATTTTTATGAACCCATTTTCTGCATAAATACTCTCTGAATGAGGCTTTATTTTTTAAAATTTGTATTTAACTATAATAGACATAAAAGAAACAAAGAAGATCATAAGTACATAAATTAATGAATTTTAACAACTGGAACATCTTTTAAAAAGCACTGTGTTAACAGAACTTTGGGGTCTCCCTTTGTGATTCCCTCCAGTTATTTCTCCCTCCCTAAATGTTTTCCTCACTTATAATAACAGAATTAGTTAATTTTGCCTGTTTTTATACTTTCTATAAATGTAACTCTACAATATACACTTTTTGGGGGTCTGTCTTGTTTCACCATATATTGTGCTTGTGAGTTTCAGCAGTATTGTATTTCAAATTATTCACTCTCAGCGCAGTATAGTATTTTCTTGCATGAATATACTAAACATTCTATAGTAGTTGAGTAGTTTCCAAGATTGGGACTATTATTAATAGTGCTACAGTGAACATTCTTGTGCTATTTTCTGGGTATGCATTTTTAGGTACGCATATCTAAGAGCAGAATTACATGATCATAAGGTATAAGTATGTTTAGAGTTAGTAGATATTGCCAAAACCATTGTACAAATTGGTTATACTAATTTAAACTGCCACAAGATATGTATGAAAATTCTGACTTTTCCATATGTTATGGAAAACATATGGAAACATATGTTATGTTCATAGTAGGACTTTTCAGTTCAGTAATTCTTGTGGGGCTGTGTTGACATAGGATCTTGATTTTAATTTGCATTTCCCTGGTGATTAATGAAGTTGAGGACCTTCACATATATTTATCACTAATTTGGTGAACTCTATTTTAAAATGTCTTTTAAAATCTTTCACCAATTTTTAAAATTAGGTTTTCTTTTTCATATGTTTTGTGATTGAACATAAGACCACCCCCTGTTATAAAAATGCTGTTACTAATTCAGTGGACAGGCTAACCTGATCCTTGGATATTTGTCCGCCGCCTCCACCTGCTCAGGGCTGACTCAATCATCTCATGAGCTAAGTAGCCAGCTGGCAGGATATAATCCAAACACAGTTTCAAACATGGACTCTCTTTCAACAAGGCACCAGTGACTTTGGTATCATCATTATTTCAAGTCTAATTTGCTACCCAAAATGACTAATGTAAGAAATATCTGTGAGGCCATACAACACTCTCTATATCTATACTTTTTTGGTGTTAGTCATTCCATCACAAGATTTTGCAGCTACCCTGAGCTCTATCCAGGAAACAGCAGATAGGATTTCCCTCTTCAGGCTCCATCAACAACTGTATCTAGTCATCTCTTCTCCATTTTTTCTCTCTTTGTAGTCCTATATAATAATTTTATTTTAAAGAAGTGGGGCATTCACAGGGAGAGAAGGCTTACTTTTACCTTTTATATTCCTCCTAAATTTCTCTCCTACCTAGAGATTCCTAAGATTTCAGGACCTTAAAATCAAAGCCAAAAAGGCACCTGTATTTATTTTATTTCTGCCAAATCTCATTACTGAAGCATCATTGGTCATAGAGCTGATATTAATAAATTCTTAATTGGGGGAAAGAGATAATAATATAAATATCATGAAAATGATACTATTTCAAATACATTAGCCGTACACAATGAATTCTGCATAATATTCTGTTTTTAAAAAATAAAATTAACTGAGTGGACTTGAACAAGTTGTTTAACCTTTCTAAGCTTCATTTCCCTCATTTTACATGGTCCCAAATAACAATGCCTCAGAATTTTCATGATTATTAAGAGACCAAATATGGCATCTGGCTCATGTTAAACATGATTCAATATATATTAGCTGCGTATGAATCAGGTAATGTCATTCAAATAATTTATAAGACAGCTAAGAAGGGAGCCTTTTTGTATACATTCCCTGCAGTGACCTTAAACTCCAGCAGCCAAAGTCATGAAACTTAGAGTACCACCACTGGTATGCTAAAATAATTTCAGAGAACATGTCGATAATAAGTTCTAAAAGATCTTTAAAAGTGGAGCTGTGGGAGTCAGCCAGCAAACCTAAAGAGCTAACTAAATTGACAGCATGCCCAAGGAGAAAGATCCTGGTTAATGCTCACGACCAGGAATCTTTGCTCCAATGTTTCAAATCTCAGAGGAGGCAGGAGATGAGACAGCCTCTCAGGGCCTCCTATGGCTTCCTGATGGTGCAAGTGCCCCTGCTGTCCTGTCATGTCACACGCCAGCAATAAAATCTTTCCCCAAATCTCGATAGTCTTTGTATTCCTGGTGTATGAGGAGACAAGTGCAATAATGCATAGATAGTAGCTTGAAGGCCAAAACGTTTTTAAATCTTGCTTAGAGATCATAAACTGTAAAATTTGAGTCCAAAGGGGGCCAGGATGTCAACGTCTCTCTTGTTCTTTATTTGCTGAAAAATAGGAAATTTTAATGCAATAGGTGTGTAGGTGTGTGTGTATATGTTCATGTCATGAAGATGTGTGAATGAGCATTTGGTTTTACATTCCTACATAACTTCCCTTAGGATAATGGCCTCCAATTCCATCCCATTTGCTGGGAAAGACATTATTTCATCATTTTATGGCTGAGTATTATTCCACATGCATACATATTTTCTTTATACACTCCTTGGTTGATGGGCACTTAGGTTGATTCCACATCTTTGCAATTGTGAATTGTGCTATAATAAGCGTACCATTGCAGGCGTCTTTTTGATACAATGATTTCTTTTCCTTTGAGTAGATACACAGTAGTGGGATTGCTGGATTGAATGGTAGATCTGCTTTTAGTTCTTGGAGAAAATATTTGCAGACTGTACATTCAAAAAAGGATTAATATCTAGAATCTACAAGAAATTCAAACAAATCAGCAAGAAGAAAACAAATAATCCCATCATAAAGTGGGCAAATCACATGAACATTTTCCAAAAGAAGATATACAAACAGTCAATAAACATGAAAAAATGCTCAGTATCACTGATTATCAGAGAAATGCAAATTAAAACCACAATGAGATACCACCTTACACCAGTCAAAATGGCCATTATTAAAAGCAAAAAGAAAATTAGATCTTGGTGCAGATATGGTGAAAAGGGAATGCTTATACACTATTGGTGAGAATGTAAATTAGTACAACCTCTATGGAAAACAGTATGGAGTTTTCTCAAAGCACTTTTGTTTTCTTATAAGTGATGTACCCAGAATACTTTTTTTTTTCTTTTTTAAAATGTTTCATTAAAAGGAATCTTCATTTCTAGCTGGGAAAAAATAAATCAGTTAACATGTAGTCCTCACAACTAATCTAGTGATTTTAGATACCACAATGGTATTCATTTTACAGATTAAGAAATCAAGGCTCCATGAGTTTAAGTAATGAGTCAATCCAAGAGGTAGCCAGGATTCAAACTAGGTGAACTCACCTGAGAAAACATACCCTAATTTATCTATCTTGCTCTTCACTATATATTATACTATGGGATTACTCCGTGGCATGTGCAGCCTGAGCAGCTTCTTAGGCAACTCCAGCGTTTGCTCCTGATTGAAAAGCACTACTTTAACCAGGAAACCCTGTGCTTCCTAACTGCTTGGGCAGCATTTTTTTCTCCTTGAGATGAAAAAGGAATGGGGAATTGAATGAAAAGTCCAGTTAAATTAGTCTTTTCTACTAGAAGTGTGGTTAAACTAGATGCCATAATACTTCTTACACAGTGCAATGAATCAATTCTTATGAAACAGTAGTTTGGTACCTTAGTTTTTAATCCCGGTCAATATTATGTAGATTATTCAATAAATGAGATACTTTAGTTTCATATATCTTAGTGTGCTAATAAACCTCATCCGTGAGGGTGAGCATAGCATGAGGGTACTATGTATTTTGGGATACCTGTAAAATGCAGTTTTAAAATGCTCTTTCTTATTATTCTTATCACATTATTTATTGTCAGAAAGGTCTTTGAAGTAAGAAATCATCTTATTTTCTCTATCTGTCCCTAAAAATCTTAAGTATTAGAGAGTGATAAATTAAGGTGATCACTAATTAAAAAAATATTTTCTGAATTTGTCTTGTTACCTGTTTTTGTTTAAACTTTATTCTTCTCAAATTTGTAAAATACAGGGTTTTAGTATTCAGGTCAACAAACCATTTCTCTTGTATATGCATTTTGGATAAAAATATCTCATAAATCAGAAGACATATAAAGAAGGAAAGATGCTATATAAACAATCATCTGGTAGACATCAACCAAGATTTGCCAAACTTTACATTAAAAAAATAAAACCCCAGCCATAGAAAAAACAAATGAATTCTTTGTGAAACCAGTCACCTGAAAAAAATTGTGACTAAGAAAGTCTAAATGGCTGTTTTGTCATGCATAGAGAAAAATCAAATAAGCAGAGAAGATGAAGCATCAGAAAATTCTTTGATGACTGGGGAAGGAAAAGGAAAGTATAAAGAGAAAATGAATGGCTTAATTAAAATGGTTTTTTTCCTACTCTGTTATAAAATGAACACACAATCTTTTTGTGCAATAAAATTCTCTTCATATTTAAATTATTCTCTGGAGTTGTGTATTTAGAATTTAGGCCAAGCTCATTCTTCACATGTTGAGAAGAAAAGCATGCTCTCTAAAGAAGAACTGTCATTTCACTTTGAGAAAACATGCTGGATTGTAGTTTCCTGTCCTGTATACATTGATATGATACTTAAGACCATATGTTTCTCTCTGGTCCTTCTCCTCATTGACCTGATAGTGAAATATGCACTTTAAAAAGATGTCATAAGAGTGAACAAAATTATATTAAACATATTTGAATTTATTATCCCTCCACTCAATCCAAAAACAAGGCCTATTAATTTTGCCTCTTAAATAGTATTTTAAATATATTCAGTATCTTCTATATTTACTGTTATTTTTCCTAGTCCACGCAACCATTATCTCTTGCCTGACCAACAGTCTCCTACTAAATTGTCTGCCCATCTTAACTATTCAATCCTTTAAACTATCTCCACATAATTCTTAGAGTAATCTTTTTAAATGTTATGTTGAAACCTGCAGTGGTTTCTCACTGCATGACAAATACATTTCAAATTTCTTACCATGTCCTATATGTCAAGTGACCACATACTTTTTTCTCCAAATTAGGATATCCTTGAGATGAAAAAGGGGCACTATTTATATGTATGCCAGGAAAACAGGCCTGCACTGGTAGGTTTCATGATAAATGGGATCATTTGATCACTCTACCTATGAGAGACTAGACTACATGATCTGATCTATGACTATATCTTCAAAACTTAAACATGTCCTCCTCCTCTTACCTTGCTTCAACTACAGTGGATTCCTTTTAGATCTTAAGAAAGACAATTTTTGTCTCAAGTTTTTTTCCTGGAATATTTATTTCCTTTTTACTCACATGGTTTAAATGTCACCTCCTCATAGCTTTATTTCCTGAATAGCACGTCTAGTCTTATCCTTCCACCTAAAATAATGATCTTAGATCCTTGCATGAATCTTTTATAGTATGATTTCTGATTTAATTGGTTTAATTTCTTCTTTCCTCCAACACAATGTATTATAATTAATTGAAGATAGTGACTATATTTTGCTTCCCCAGCACTTAAGCAGAATTCCTGGCACACAGCAGACACCGGGCAAACATCAGGTAATGCATGAGGTGAGCAAGTGTTGCCTGATCCCTGGGAAATGTGTGGCTAACTCTGCAAGTTTGGATATGAAACATTGCTCCTCTATGATAGGATCTGAAGAATGAGTTAGGCCTAAGCCCAAAAACATGTTCCTCTAATCCGTGAGGAAATAAGCCCCAGGAAATAGATTTGTGGTTCACTTAGCCATGGTTGTATGGATGACTCCTGATTTTTAAGCTTAAACTAATGGTATCTTAATATAAATGTTATTTTATGAAGTGAAAAAATGAGAATAAATTTCCATATGTAAGGAAAAACAGAACTGTAATAGTAATAAACTATTTCCTATATCTCACCAAATTATAATTGTAACGTCACAACTCCAGGCAGTTATCAATTCACATTTGTGTTACTACAATTAGCTATCCATTTTCTCTCTAAATCCATCTTTTCCATAACTTACAAATTAATCTTAACGAATACTCCTATCATACCCCCTAATATTAATTAGTTATACCTTCTAGTATATTATAGTTCTTGATTCATACTTATATTAATAGCACTTACTGTATCATTTCCAGATTTATTGATTTATATATTTTGGTTCCAGACTAGAATCAATTGTTGAAATGATAGAGGCTGAGTCTTATTTTTGTTCTATACAACCAAGCACAGGGTCTAGTAAGTAGTGAGCTCCTCAAGAATGTTTGTTATGAGTAAATTTCCTTTTTTATTCTCACTTTTCCTCATTAAAAGTTTTCAAATCTCCTCATGCCGATAGGCAATGCATAACAATTCTTCAACAGTTTAGCTTGATATTCAAAGCTTTGTTTGTGCAATCTGGCTCCACCCTAAATACCCACCAAATACACAAGACCCTAATATTGTAATGCAAAAATCATACAGTTTCCATTTTTAAGGTGATAAGCAGCACCCTAGAGAATAGCAAACTTCTGATTGATTTTTCCTCATTGAGTCTACTGTTGAAAGTCTGAATTTGAGAATGTGTGTGAGAGAGTGTGTAATTTAATTTTTTAAAGATGACTGATTAAAGAAAAAGTAGTGTTCTGAGGAATAGGATGATTGCATGTTGCTATAAGGCAATATGTAGGACCTGTGATGGAAATGGTCAAATCTATGGACTCAAGATCAAAGTCACAGTAGTGCTCTATGCCTTTGAGTTTGGCCATTATCTGTAGCAAGGCTTTTTCTTTCTTCTTTCTCTCTTTTTTCTTTTCCTTTCTTTCTTTTCTTTCTTCTTTTCTTTCCCTTCTTCCTTCCTTCCCTCCCCCCCTCCCTCCCTCCCTTCCTTCTTTTCTCTTTTTCTTTGAGATTGTCAAGTAATAATATAGCAGGAGATAAAAGGTTAGAAAATGTGATGTAAGTGAAAGTTGGGTTCTGTATTTTAAAGGTGTTACCATAGCAAATGTAGACAAACTGATATTTCTTACTAGAATGAGAGAACAGGAAAATAGAAAAAAAAATTTATAATGAATTTTGTTGTTGGTAGAGATATTTTATTCTGTGTTTTACTTGCAAAATAAGAAATACTAACAATATGACCTCTAGCAAATTTTTACCATATAAAAATTTATAGTGAGTATAGAGAGTGGCAAACATAATTTTTTTCTTTCTAAACACCATTAAGTTGTCCAATGTTTCCATTATATTCTCCTATAAATATATCAAAGTTTAACCAAAATATCATTTCCTACTTATACTAAAAGTACTTCTAATCTTTCTATTAGGTTGTCATGAGTAAAATACGTATTTACTCAAATATTTTGGAGTATATCATGGAATTATATATATACTATACAAAGTTGTATGTGATTATTTTCCTCTCAATTTATTTGAATATACCTTAGAATTTTTGATACTATTTGTGTCACTTAAATGTCATTTATTACTAATTAAAAGAGACGCTTATGATCTTGTGGGGATCAGATCCTTGATAAAAATATACTAACTATATAAATGTTTGTATTGGAAAATCTAATTGAATTAATATATTTTCACTTAAATGACTCCTCACACACCTTTTCCCAAACATTTATTCACTTAAAGCAAGAGACTAGTTTGTCCCTTTATCATATAACTCTTCTCACCACTATGAGGTCTTCCTCCAACCAAATTTATTTACTTATTATCTTTCAGTTATATACGTCCATATCTATCTTATAAGTGATAATAATAAAATGATGACTTTACTAGGTTAACTTTCTTGAGGGTTATTAATTTCAGGTCTTGTGTGAGCAACTTTAATGTGTTTCTCTAATTCTCACAATTCATCATGGGATAGACACTATTTTTATTTAATTTAGTGACTAAAGAATCTGAGGAACTGCCCCTGGTCACATTAGTCTAAATAAAGAAATAAAGAAAGAACATAAAAACACATAAGAGTGTTCTTCATCTCTAGTTTACTTTGCTCTATAACTGCCTGAATATCATTTGGACATCCACTCATTTCCTATCTTCACCAGGAAGCAAATGTTGAGCACCTTGGGCCATGCTTTTCTATATAATTTTAAATGTTTGCCTAGGAAAATCATAGCTTTACCCATTTCTAAATTGTTTTATGTATGAAGGTATTATTTGCTGAGTATAAAAATAAGTACTCAATATGTGCTTGCTAAACACATCATGAAGATGAACGAGTTTGTAGTTTCTTCAAATCAACAAAATTTCCAGTATTTAAATCCAATATTATTGAAAATAAATCTATAATTCAAAATTGTAATCAAGATAGATGATTGGACCCAGTTTAAATTTTATGTGAATAACTTAACACAGAAACTGAGTCTAGTCAGTTTATCAATAATTGGGAATCCAAATGAAAGTTACCATTTTGATTTCTGTTCTATATTGAACGGAATCCCTCATCACTGACTTTCCTAACAAAGAAATGTTCTCCATGACCTCACAAACACATAGTGATTAATGTCCACTACCCACTAAATTATTATTGCTAGGTGGTTACCCTTAACATGTCTAAAATATTGGTGTCGTTTGTTCACTGAGAGTCAGCTAAATAAAATTTTACCTTCTGCTAATCTATGGACTATTCTTCCAAACTTTCTGCTAATGACATCACTTTATATATTCTGTTTAGGGTGTTTCAAAACTTTAATAAATTTTAAAGTACAATTTTTACTTAACTATAAAAAGATGAACAAAAGATTGCACCAATCATACGTATAAAACTCAATACATTTTCTCAAATGAGCATTCACGTAGCTGGCAAACGTATCAAGAAAAAGAATATTATCGGCACTCTAGAAGCTGTCAAGAACTAATGTGCTTTAAGGGTTAACTAACTAGTATTCTGAATTCTAATACTTCATACATCATAGGTAATTATTACTTTCTTTTGTTATTTATTCAATTGAAATCCTAAGAACACTAACTTTTGTGAAGCTTCTATTGCCCACACTAATGTTCATGATACTCATTCATGTTATTTCAGGTAGTAGCAATTCATTTATTCATTCTCATTGCTATATACATTATACAAATATACCATAAATGAATTATGCATAAACTACTCAAGGTCATTTTGTTACCAATTTGAAGCCATCATGCACAGTGCTATTATAAAAATTTGCATGTTTTTATGAACATATATATGCATTTTTGCAGGTAATCCTAAAGGTAGAATTTCAGGGTTCTGACTCATGTGTACGCTTAGTTTTAGTCGATAATGCCATATATTTTCCCATTGAGGTTGTACCAATTTAAACTCCTATAGGCAATCTATGAGTGCAAATTGCTTCACATCTTTGACAATACTTGGTGTCCACTTTCTTTCTAGAGATGGTAGAGTGGTATCATATGATGATTTGCTTTGCAATTTCCTGATGACTAGTGAGTTGAGACATATTCAAATAATTAGTAGTATCAACTTGTATGTTATTATATGAAGTGTCATATGTACACTTTTCTAGTAATTTTTAATATTTTATGACATTATTGATAAACTATAAATAGGGGTTTTTACAAGTTATTTGATTTACTATGCTACTTGCTCAATCTATTCATGCATATATGAGTTGCAAAAAAAAAAAACAAAAGAAAACAAATAACAACAAAACAAACAAAAAACAGGAACTTCCTCTCGCTATTTCCCAAATCTTGGGGTTTTCTGGACAGTCTACCTTCTTTTCTCCACCTTCAAGAGTCATTTCATGTATTATACCCATGGATGTTATTGTGAGAAAAATAGAGTGAAATAGTCCTGTTTTATTGTTTTACATATAGGGTTCATGCACATTTTGTTAGATTTATTGTAAAGTAAAGGCTATCTTCAGTTCTTAGCTCTCTATTTCTGGTTGATTCAGCAGCTTAACATGATCATAAATTAATTGTTTCTATATTTTATCTAGATGTATTAGCTATTTCTGACAGACACTCTGGTTTACCATCCCTCTTTGATGCAGAGGTCAAAATAATATATATTTGATACTGATGAAATATCTCCTCTAAAATACAATAAAAAAGAACAAATGAACCAGTAAACAAAAAGACAATAAAACAAACCAAAAACCTAAATGCCATAGTAAGACATGCTAAAATGAACACTGCCAAGATAAACATCTAACTAAATGATAAATAACATCAACACATTTTAAGAGATCATAATCTATCTATAATTATTTTTTTCACACCATACAATTCTGCCAAAGTAAGGTACACATAAAGGATACAAGCATTCATAATTCTTAAGAGTATAAATTTCCTAAATTATATTTTATAAATATATTTATGTTCTGAAAACAAAGCAAAAGTACATTAGTATATTTCCATTTAGATAGAATTGAAGAGCATAAAGTTAATCTAAATTTATATTCATGATCATGTAGAAAATATTTTTAAATTGGTATGAAAATTGAAAGCTTGAAAATAGCCTCAGAAATATACACAATTTGATATAAATATGTTAACGTGGCACAAAAAGGATCTAGATTTATAAACCTTTCATATCTACTCAAATAAATTATTTTGAACAAGAAATGCTCTATCTTATTGAATTATACATCATACATGATTTCATGTTTCCTTAAATGTAAATATACAGAAAAGGTAATTCAAAAATCATTTTGAGAGTGACCTTCATTTTGTGAAAATACCATTGTTTTTAAAACATTAGGCAGAAAATTAATCTTTCATGAGTACTAGAAATATTTTCAAACAAATGGTGGGACAAAATATTTAGCATTTGAATATGAAGATTTTATATATTCACCCGCAATTCTCTCCAGCCTAAGTGGATTTTAAAATTCAATTCTTATTGAAGAAAAACAGTCACTTGTGTTTTGTTAAAACTTTGTGTTTTATCTAAAACATATAAATACATTTTGGTAAGTTATGAAAATTTTATTTATAAAATGCTTCTGTACAAAGAGGAAAAATGAATGAATATTAGCATACGATTTTTCTTCTTCTCAGATGAGAAATAGATTCAAGGATTTTTATCATTCTGTATCTTCAATAACTATAGGGGAGGAATACTGTTCCTTTTCCTTGGACATGGAAAGTGATGGCAGCTGATGAGGAAAATATTTTTTTTTGAGGGGAACTTGTTGAACAATGATAAAGTGAATGAACGGCAGATGTAGCAGGGATAGTTAATATAGTGGTTAAAATGAGGATGTATGAGACAGACATGTCAAACAAATAGTTTAGCTCTTGCAATTTTTAAGTCATATAATTTTGCAGAACATTATCTATATCTGTATCTATGTCTATATAAATACCTATGCATGAATTGACACTCCTCAATACTAAATTTCCACCTCTATAAAATGAGGATAAGTTCATACCATAGAGTGACTAATAAATCTATATGCAAAATGGCAATACAGACGAGATCGGGCGCTTTCAGGGTGGTATGGCCATAGACAGAATCGATAGTCCTCTGGATAGATTGACAAGAACTAAAGAAAAGGACTCTAATAAACTCAATTAAAAATGAAAAAGGGGAGGTCACAACAGACACCATGGAAATACAAAACATTATCTTTGATTATTATAAAAAACCATACGCTCAAAAACTACATAACGAGGAGGAAATGGACAGATTCCTGGAAACATACAACCTCCCTTGGTTCACCCAGGAGGTAACAGAATCTCTAAACAGACCAATCTGAGGCTCAGAAATCAGAGCAGTAATTAAGAATCTCCCAAAACGGAAAAGTCCCGGACCTGATGGCTACACTTCAGGAGTTCTATCAAACATACAAAGAAGAACTCATACCTATGCTACAGAAATTATTCCACAATATTGAGAAGGATGGAATCCTTCTGAATTCATTCTATGAAGCAAATATAACTTTAATTCCAAAACCAGCAAAAGATTCAACAAAAAAAGAAAATTACAGACCAATGTCCCTCAGGAATATAGATGCAAAAATCCTCAACAAAATTTTAGCAAATAGAATTCAGCAGCACATCAAAAAAAAATAATAATTCATCATGACCAGGTGGGCTTTATTCCAGGGAAGCAAGGCTGGTTCAACATTCGCAAATCTATAAATGCAATTAGCCTCATAAATAAAAACAAGAAAAAAGACCATATGATTCTCTCAATAGATGCAGAAAAAGCATTTGACAAAGTCCAACACACCTTTATGATAAAGACTATTAACAAAATAGGCATAGGTGGCTCATATCTTAAAATTATCAAATCCATTTATGACAAACTTACGACTAACATCATACTAAATGGGGAAAAACTAAAACGATTCCTACTTCGACCTGGAACTAGACAAGGATGCCCACTTTCTCCTCTTCTATTCAACATAGTGCCTGAAGTCCTAGCAATAGCAATTAGGCAAGAGGTTGGCATTAAGGGTATCCAAGTGGGTCCAGATGAGATCAAACTCTTGCTCTTTGCCAATGATATGATATTATATCTAGAAAACCCCTGGATTCTTCCAAGAGACTCCTAGGTTTGATAAATAAATTTGTAAAGTCTCAGGTCATAAAATCAATATACACAAATCACAGGCATTCAGACATGCCAAAAACAGTCAAGCTGAAACTCAAATCAAAAACACATTACCTTTTACTATAGCCCTCCCTCAAAAAAAATATTATCTAGGAATAAATTTAACAAAAGATATGGAAAACTTATAAAAGGAGAATTATGAAACACTAAAAAAAGAAATTGTAGAAGATGTAA
>CAUYRT010034845.1:0-14016 GCA_963574885.1 Lepilemur ruficaudatus
TGAGTGTGTTTCATCTTCAAAAATTATCATGTTGGAGACAAAAGCTACATGAATGTGCATAATACATACGTGCATGCACACATACATGACAGACTGTTAACACAGTAGGATTCCTTGCAGAGTTTCTATTAGGTCTGGAGCTGAGATAGAGACACACGAAGCCTCACATGTAGCAAAATGCTGTTTTATTTTGAGCATCTGCGTGCAAGTGAGTGGAGGCCAAAGAGCATCCACCCCAAAGGAGAAGAAAGCCTTGGGTTTTATAGAGGGCTTCTCTGGAGAGGAGTGAGTACCTGGGCCTGAACAGCCACTGTAATAAAATTTTTTAAAACAATCAATTTCTGGCCAGGCATGGTGGCTCATGCCTGTAATCCTAGCACTCTGGGAGACCTAGGCAGGAGGATGGTTTGAGCTCAGGAGTTCGAGCCCAGCCTGAGCAAGAGCAAGACCCCATCTCTACTAAAAAAAATATAGAAAGAAATTAGCTGGACAAATAAAAATATATAGAAAAAGTTAGCTGGGCATGGTGGTGCATGCCTGTAGTCCCAGCTACTCGGGAGGCTGAGGCAGTAGGATTGCTTGAGCCCAGAAGTTTGAGGTTGCTGTGAGCTAGGCTGAAGCCATGGCACTCTAGCCCAGGCAACAGAGTGAGACTCTGCCTCAAAAAAAACCAACCAATTTCTGAGATCCCTGTGTCAGTCTCATGCTATAGAGATAAGGGAGCGGGTAGCTTGGTCCTTATCAGGGGGTATAGGAATGCCAGAACAGCTGTCTGTTTTACAACCTGCAAACTCTCCGGACTCCTGCGGCTATTGCTTTTCCTTGTCTCTTTTGCTGTTTCCATGTTTTTATCCCTCTGCCCTCTCTAAAAGCTGTGTGTTGAAGTTCAACCTTCCTTTGAAGGAAGAGGGTAGAGATGAAGGGAAAGAGGAAGGAAACACAGTAAGTCACTTATCTAAAGTTACTTACAAAAGCTCCCAGGCAACTAAGCCTAATTCATCCCACTCCCACCCACTCCCATTATAAAGGATAGTGTAAAATGCCTTAGAGCTGCACTGTTTAATGTCGTAACCACTAGTTACACGTGACTACAGAGCACTTGAAAGGTAGCCAGTCCAAATTGGCATGCTCTGTAAGTATAAAATTCTTGCCAAATTTCCTAGACCAGTACTTTAAAAATGAATGCAAAATACCTTGTTAATATTTTTATATTAATTATATAGTGAAATAATAATATTTGGCAAATAGATTATTCAAATTAATTTTATGTTTTTTAATTTTTTATGTGGTGTCTAGAAGATTTTAAATGATATATGTTGTTTGCATTTGTAACTGTTCTTATATTTCCTCTGGGCAGCTCTGCCTTTGCCCTTTTATGTCTTTAGAATAAAGGCAGAGAATGAGCTCTCCTCCTCCGTAAGCTCTGGCACATGGGAGCTGTTGCTTACAGTGGAGGAGGCTTCAGATCCAAGAGTCCAGTCAGCTCAGCCAGGCGGTATTTCTGAGCTTCAGGAGAGACTCTGCCCATTAGACCTGAAGAGTGGGCAACACTGACCAGCCTCAGAACAAATTTGTTCCTGCGCTAAGAGTTAGCACGCTCCAAATGGACCCGATCTTACATACCCACCCGGAACCCAAAATGACTCCTTTTTTAAATTTTACCCCTGGTGACCATGCAGTTTCTAACAATCATGGTCACTGGGGTGCGAGAAACTCTCTGAAGAAGGGGTTGGCATCCTCCTTGAGGCCGTCTCTGTGTTACCAAAAAGCAAAGGGCACCATGGAGGGCAGAGCGCTGCTGGAGCTGGGGAGCGGAGAAGCATTTGTGATTTGAAGGGAAGACCCTACCTTCTATACCTCTTATTACTGAGAAAAGGCTATCGCAGCAACATCAGGGAGGAAAAGAAAACACACACACAGACAAGATTACAGCTGAGGAGGCTGCTGGGAAAGAGTACAATGGAAATATTAACAACACGATAATCAAGACAAAAAACAACTCACACTGCATTTTACAAATACTTTTACATGTGACCTTTCATTTGATTCACATAAAACCTCACGAAATGCCCTTTTTAAACACTGAGAATGAAAGTTTATTTGCTGAGGTGAAACCAGACGACAGTCCTCGATTATTGTACTACGAATCAGTAAGTCAGTCACTTTCACAAGCCAAGAAAATGTAGGAGAATTCAGCAAAAATAACTCTCCTTTTGTTTTGCATTTATATAGACCTCTTTCAAGAATCAAAACTCTGGATTTTTTCCTTAAAAATTATCACTTTTTTCTTTATAGAAATATAATAGGACTATCATTTAAAAGTTTGGAAAGAAGTAAACCACTGATATGCATAACTAATACTAATACATTTTGGTAAAATTATTATTGATAATAGAGTATAATATTTACTGAGTGCCAGGCACTATTATAAATGCTTTCATATATTAACTCATTTAATCCCAAATACTCTATGATGTAGATATGATATTAGGATCATCTCCAATTAAAGTTGGGAAAACAGACAAATAGCAATTTGAGTAATTTGCCCACAGTCAATCAGTAAGGAATAGAGACAAGTTTTGAAACTAAGTAAGTAGTCTAAAGCCAGAGTTCGTGTCTCTGTTTTGTTCTGCAGCTTTTTCTATGTATATTTTTCTAAGAATGAGATTAACTGTACATAAGAATTCTACTTTTGAAATTATTTGAAAGCATCATGTTCGTCGTTGTCTACTCTTTCACCATGGAGGTAGTGGCATTTTATCACAACGTATCACAACACTCCTAATGGAAATAAGGTTTACGTTTCTAAGTGCCATAATTCTCAGCCACCCAAGGTAATCATGGATCTCTGCAGTCTTTAAAGTAAATTAGATATCAGGATATATTAAAGTTACATTAGTAGAATTTATTTGCTACTTTGTCCACTATGGCCAGGAGAGGACATTTTTGTGTGGCACTCATGCTGACTAATTTCTTGGTATGTCTGTATCAAGACACTACCTGTACCCCATAAATACATATACCTATTATGTACCCATAATAATTAAAGTAAAAATTTTTAAAAACCATATAAACTTCTCAGGCCCTCCCTTGCTGATGCATCACGACATTCTCAGAGTCACCCAATAACCATGACTTCAACTATAGCCTTTAATATTTTTATACACATGTTCTTCACACTGAGTTATTTCATAATATTCTGGTGAGAGAAGGGGCTGCCAAGAAGAATAGAAGTCTATATATTCCAATCAAAAAGCACTCTTAAAACCCTTCTATGCACATCCATGTGATTCATTCTTTCTGAACTTTGTATAATTTATAAATAGTGTCTGCTGCTGTTACCTTCAATATCTTTTTTATATTGATCAAGAAGTCTTTTGACTGAGGATACATTCTTGCCTCTCTTGGAAACCTAAACTCCTCATCCTTTTCTCAACAGAACCTGTTGTCAAGATGCAATAAGGATGTTATCTCATTGAAATTGTAATTGTTTCTCTTTATTAAAAATAGCAGGACACTCAAACCCACAAATACAAATGTGAACTTCAATACATTCTCAGCAGCCAAGATTCTAATGAGGAATAAGAATCAAATCTGTGCTTGCATTCCATTTTAAGGAATTCTCCTGCAGAAGTATTTATTCTAAATCTAGTACCATTTCTTACTGTTAAGTATACTTTTTTTATTCTTTACAACAGGACTTAAAAGGAGTTTTATCTGGCCGGGCGCGGTGGCTCACACCTGTAATCCTAGCACTCTGGGAGGCCAAGGTGGGCGGATTGCTCAAGGTCAGGAGTTCGAAACCAGCCTGAGCAAGAGCAAGACCTCATCTCTACTATAAATAGAAACAAATTAATTGGAAAACTAAAAATATATAGAAAAAAATTAGCCGGGCATGGTGGCACATGCCTGTAGTCCCAGCTACTCAGGAGGCTGAGGCAGTAGAATTGCTTGAGCCCAGGAGTTTGAGGTTGCTGTGAGCTAGGCTGATGCCACGGCACACACTCTAGCCCAGGCAGCTGAGTGAGACTCTGTCTCAAAAAAAAAAGGAGTTTTATCTCATCAAGGTGTCTCCCCTTCAAGAATAATTTTTAAACTTTGCACATAACTTTTCTCAGAGCACCCTTCATCTCCTTATTCCTGAGACTGTATATCAGAGGGTTTAAAAGTGGAGTCGCAATTGAGTAGAACATGGTCACGAATTTCTGCAGCCCAGGCTGATTGGCTGCTCCTGGGCTTACATACATCACCATGACTGAGCCATAAAATAGGGACACCACCATCAGGTGGGAGGCACATGTTGAAAAGGCTTTTTTCCTGCCTGAACCTTTGGGAACTTGAATCACAGCTCGAAGGACCAGAGAGTAGGACACAAGGATGTAGAACAAGGTGGTGAGCAGTATCACAGCACTGAAAGTGCTACAAGTCAGAGTTGTCTTGGGGACAGGGACACATGATATAGCCAGCATTGCCCCCAAATCACACAAGTAGTGATCAATGACATTTGAACCACAAAATGGAACTTGTGAGACAAGGGTAGCTGGTGTTACTAACCAGAGGAAGCCGCCCACCCAGCAGGCAGACACAAGGGTTCCACAGACTTTCCTGGTCATTATAGTAGGATAATGCAGTGGACGGCAGATGGCAACATACCTGTCAAATGCCATGAGGGCCAGGAAGAAGAGTTCTGTGGCACAAAGAGAGAGGAAGATGTAGAACTGTAGGATGCAGCCATTATAGGAGATGATTTTGGTCTTGGAGAGGAAGTTGAACAACATGTTGGGCACATTGGAATTGATGTAGCAGATCTCCAGGAAAGAGAAGTTGGCTAATAAGGTATACATGGGGGTATGGAGCTGCTGATGACACCACACAGCACAGATAATAGCACCATTGCCCAACAAAGTCAAGATGTAGATGATGGAGAACAAAACAAAGAGGAGAATTTCTACTTCTTGGCTACACAGGAAACCCAGGAGGATGAATTCATGAATGGTAACAGTGACATTATTATTATGTAAAATATGCATTTCTCCCTAACCTATGATATGTACAGACATAATCAGAACTACATATTAAGAGTCTCCTATTCAGCTCTTCATAAAACCTCAATTTCTCATTGGAAGTAGGTGGTATTACAAGTAGAAAATAAAATGGAATATTAACATTTAGTCAATACAGAGAATTGCACAGTTGAAATAGCACAGTTGAAAGGCAAACAGAAAAATGCCATTGAACATTGTACTTTAAATGTTTCCTCCAGAGCATTTTTTTCCTATTTTAGCCTGTAAGAAAAAAAAGAAATGAGTTATTACCAGACTGTAATTGACCATCTTTATTTAACTTAAGTATAGCTAATACACTTGAGAAAGATATTTATGTCCTTGAGCTGGGCTTGAATTATTTCATTTGAGTCAGAATCATAAGGTTCATAAATTCTCCTTATTTAACTATGCTATGATAGACAAGTAAGTGACAATAATAATATGTATTCTTAAATAAATTAGTTAATTCATTAATTAATTAATTTTCATTAAAAACTCATCCCCAGATGATTCTAGCCAGAAAGACAAAACCTGGCTTTACAGAATTACTATTATACTTTATGGGTGCAGACAAGTTTGAATTCAGAGAAGGTTTTTTCAGAAGCTTTGGATCGTCAATAATGTCCATTCATTATTGAAATATTCAGGCTATACTATTGAATTAGAAGCACAAGTCTAGAAAATGAAAAAGAGCCAATAAATAACTAGACTTCGATTCAGCAATTCAGCAATTCCCAGTCTAAATTATATACATATATAATGAGTGTGATGCGCACCATCTGGGGGATGGACACACTTGAAGCTCTGTCTCCAGCGGGGAAGGGGAGAAAGGCAATGAGCATAACTTAAACATTTGTACCCCCATAATATGCTGAAATAAAAAAAAGGAAATATAGCATGTGTTTTAGAAATATTTGAATCAAATTAGTTTAATCAAACTAATCCTCTGTGAAGCCTTCTTTATTTACATTCACTACAGCTTCTCAGTCCTATTTGCAAAATTTGCAAGTTTACTATGTTTAGAGTGATAGTACCTACTTTATACTTTAGTTAGAATGGCTTCTTCACTCATCTATTTTTCCTGAGTATTTACATTATTTTCCCCTCAATTTTCATTTTAATGTATAGAGTTTAGTGAAAAGCAAAGGGCTTTACATTTTAATGCTTTTTAAGTGGAAAGTCAAATGATTTTTTAAGAATAGTCATTACAACTCAATAGCAAAAAAAAAAAAAACTCTAGCCCAATTTAAAAATAGTTAAAAATGGGCAAAGAACTTGAGTAGACATTTCTCAAAGAAGACATACATATGGCTAAGAGATATATGAAAAGACTCTCAATATCACTAATCTGGGAAATACAAATTAAAACCACAAACAGATATTATCTCATACTTGTCAGGATGCCTATTATTTTAAAAAAAGATAACAAATGCTGGTAAGAACATGTCAAAATTGGAACCCTTGTACACTACTGGTAAAAATGTAAAATGGTGGAGCCACTATGGAAAACAGTATGGAGATCCCTCCAAAAACTAAAAATAGAACATATTCTCCAGCAATCCCACTGCTGGGTATATATCCAAAAGAATCGAAATCAAGATATTCAAGAGATATTTGCACTCCTGTGTTCATTGCAGCACTATTCACAACAGCCAGAATATGAAAACAACCTAAAGGTCCATCATGAATGAACAGATAAAGAAAATGTGGTACATACATACAATGAAACATTATTAAGGCTTTAAAAAAAAAGGAAATCCTGTCATTTGCAACAACATGGATCAACTTGGAGGACATAATGCTAGGTGGAATCAACCAGTCACAAAAGGACAGACATTGCATGATTCCACTTTTATGAGGTATATAATATACTCAAAATACAAACAGAAAGTAGAATGGTGGTTGCCAGTGGGAGAGGGGAGGGGAATGTGGAGAGTTGCTGTTCGACGGGTATAAACTTTCAGTTATACAAAACAAGTAAGTTCCAGAGATCTTCTGTATAACAATGTGCCTATAATTGACATTACTGTATTGTACACTCAAAACATTGTTAAGAGGGTAGAGTTCATGTTAAGTTTTCTCACCACAATAAAAAAAAGTAGTAATTCCCACAAAAAAAAAATTCATACTAGCAGAAGATATTAGAGTAAAATTCTAGTTGGACAAAAATACTGATAAAACAATTGTGTTGATAAGTTACACATAAACAAACTAGCCTGGATCACAATAATTTGAGTATTTTTATTCACACAACAAAATTGTAAATATTTTAAGCATGCTGGAGAGAAAAATGATCAAGAAATTAATTTTAATTAAAGGAATTATTAAAAATAATTTCTTATCAAGAAAAAATATACAAAAAATAATAAAGGGTCAATTTTACCACAATTAAAAAATTTTCCTAAATTTTTTAAAGAATGAAGGATCAGAATTCACAAAGAGCTAGAATGAAATTCTAGTACTCTTAAATATGAGCTTTTTACCTTAGACAAATGACCCTCTCTCTCTAAGTTTCAATTTCTTCATCTGCAAAATCAGGGTAACAATCACACCTATCTGTGGAGTTAATGAAGCATTAAATATGACCATGTTTTTAAAGCACCTAGCACAGTACCTACTATAAAATAAATTTTTAGTGCATGTAGACTAGTTTTATCACCATAATTGCCATAAGCAAAATATAATCTGGTTCTTCCCGAAAAGTATTTGTTTGAACCTAAAAGGAGCATATTCAATTTCCAGATAGATTCTTAGATCTGGGGGTGGGAGGAGGCAGAGCTGAGGCGGTGCTGCGAGCAATGGGGAGCGGCTGTGGTACAGATAAACCTTCGCTTACTGCTTTCCTTAACTTACAGTTGAAAAAGTACAAACAGCAAGGTGAATTAGAGTAGATGGGAAACAATTTGGAGTGACTATGGAAGGGAACTATGAAACCAAAAGTTACCAAATGGAAGCTCTGTTACTAGAAGCATAATTATGTGATCGAGGGAAATATTAAAATTACGAGACCTGTCAATGAAGACTGGGTTTTTCATAATGCAAATGACTAAAACTCCGTTAGCAATTTTTAGGAGAGAGTAAAACCTGAAGTTTGAGATGTGAAAAATTTCACCCAGATAGATTGCCTTGCATGTCAGGAATATCTCAGAGAATAATGTCCATTCTCATAGTAATTTTATCAGAGTAAACTCACAGGGCCTGTCACAGGTAGTACCCCATGCAGGGTGAAATGCTCAGTTAAGTGACTACCTCAAGGCATCTATTCATTCATTCCACATCCATATGTCAGTCATCTATTGTGTCAAAGATAGACTAAAATGGGAGAGGGGGTTCATGCTCACTCACCCTGGTGGGATATATCCAACCTCCAATGGAATCTGAGGGCTCTATCTTCAGGAGAAAGCATAAATTTCTAGCATTCATCCCCTTCTGGCTTTGACAGTTTCATTATTTAAGGAAAACACATATCCTTTGGCATACAGTTACTCCCTTTCCTCCGGTGCATTTGTTTTCTCCTGAGGACCACACAAAAGGAACACTGGGAGACATCCTGATTGCTCTCTAGAGCATACAGATTTTTTGTGTGTGAGTCCTGAGAAAGAAGAGACTCGGATGCACAGTCTCTGGCTTCCTGGAAGTGTATATATCTGATGACATCTCAGACTCCTCAAGGCGTATTCTGACCCTAAAAAACTTCACATTATCCATTGTGGAAGCTTCTTTGAGAACTATTAACACTATTTCAGATGAGAATAGGTACAATTTGGCCAAACCAATTTTCCTCTCAGAATCACAAACTTCAAAGTAACTGCCTTTTTAATTATCACAGTAAATAAGTTACAAAGATAGAGACAACAGAAAAGGTAGTCACATATTCCATAATTAGTGCCCTTCTTCTCTCTTCCTTCTCCTGATCTCTTGGTTGCTGTCATGTGGTTGTTGATTTCCAGGGCAAAATAAATATAATGGCACTGTAGCTGTTTCTATTATTTTAGCCTTTGTTTTTCGTGTGTTTGTTTTTTATTTTAGCCGTTAGAATAAGGATTGATGACTATGGCCAAACCTAGAAATAGGCATGCCCTTCTTGATGCTAAAGAATGTAGATCAATTCAGAAAACTCCTCTTGACCTCCCCTTTTCTCATTCTTCAAGTGGGGTTTATCATTAGTGAGGGATCACAGAGCCTCTATACATTGCCACAAAGGTTATGCACCGAACAACTTCAGGGAGTGCCGCTCACATAGATTATAGTAGGAATGGCATTTTCCCAGAGTTGTCCAGTGCACAATTTGCCCAACTGTGTACAGCAACCCAAGGGCAACAAAAAGAGAGGTAAAAAGGACCCTGAACATTAATTAAAAGCAGAGATCCCAATCTGACCTAGTTTCCCTGAAGTTTTCAGTACTAGCCCTAGATCATCCCAAAATCAACGGGATGCAGCCAACCTTGACCACTACCATAGAAGCAGCACATTTTTTTCTAGTGCTGCTTCCATTGAGAGAATAGCTAAAGAGTAAAGCTGAATTATGTAACATATACAAATAGGTAGATGTTGGTCAGATTTCTAAAATATAGCAACTTATCAATATATGTTTCTCAAAATATTGTTTTAATTGGATATTCATAGATCTTGTGTAATAAGTAGTGTCATACAGAATCATTTCACTACTACCATTGTACTGTCATACAGAATAGTATCAATATTTTGAAATGTGTATAGTGTTACTGTTACTAACAATTCTCTGCCTATTCATCCCTCCCTCCACACTAACCACTGACGACCACAGATTTTTTTTACTGTCTTCACAGTTTTGCCTTTTCCAGAATGTCATATTCTTGGAATCATACAGAAGGTAGCTTTTTCAGATTGGCTTCTTTCACTTACCAATATGCTTTTAAGTTTCCTTGATGCCTTTGCACAGCTTGATAATTCCTTTTTAATGCTGCATAATATTCCATTGTCTGGATGTACCACAGGTTTATTTATCCATTCACCTACAGAATATATCTTGGTTGTTTCCAAGTTTTGGCAATTATGAATAAAGCTGCCATAAACATCCATGCTCAGTTTTTTGTGAGGACAAAGTTTTCAATTCATTTGAGTAAATACCAGTGAACACAGTAATGAATACTATGATAAGAGTATATTTAATTTTATAAGAAACTGTTAAAACTCTCTTCCAAAGTGATAATACCATTTCACATTCCCACCAGCAATGAATGAGAGTTTCTGTTGCTCCATATTCTCACCAGCATTTAGTATTGTTAGTGGTTTGGATTTTGGCCATCCTAACAGGTGTGTAATGGTATCTCACTGTTGTTTTAATTTGCAATTCCCGAATAACATAGGATGTTGAGCATCTTTTTAACTGCTTTCTTGCCAAATATATATATTCTTTGGCAAAATGTATGCTCAGGCCTTCTACCCATTTTTTAATCAGGTTGTTCATTCTCTTAGTGCAGAGTTTAAGAGCTGTTTGTATATTTTTGTATAACAGTCTTTTATCAGATGTATCTTCTGCAAATATTTTCTCCCAGTCTGTGGCTTGTCTTCTCATTGTCTTGACATTATCTTTTGCAGAACAGAATTTTCTATTTTTTTTTTTTGTACTGAATCTCAATCTCTCTCTCTCTCTCTCCCCAACCACCCACCTCACCCTCACCCTCTCCCTGTTCCTGTCCCTCTCCCTTTATCTATTACTCTCTCCATTACATTGTAAGGTCCCTAAGGTAAAGAACAATAAATTTTCTTTGATGTATTCTCCATCCCAAATATCAGCATAGAGTAAACAAATGTTGACTGAAAGAAGAAAGGAGGCCAAGCACAATGGCTCACGCCTGTAATCCTAGCACTGTGGGAGGCCAAAGTGGAACGATTGCTTGAGCTCAGGAGTTCAAGACCAGCTTCAGCAAGAGCAAGACACCCTATCTCTACTGAAAAAAATAGAAAAAATTTGCTGAGCACGGTGGCATGCACCTGTAGTTCCAGCTACTCGGGAGGCTGAGGCAGGAGGATCAATCACTTGAGCCCAGGAGTTAGAGGCTGCTGTGAGCTAGGCTAATGCCACGGCAGTCTAGCTCAGGTGACAGTGAGACTTTATCTCAAAAAAAAAAGAAAAGAAAGGAAAGATGGAAAAAAAGAAGAGAAAGAGGGCCAGCATTCTTGCACCTAGTCACCCCCTCCTCTGCACCTTCTCCATTCCTGGCATCGCAGAAAGTAATTTTGACTCAAGCCAGCTGTAGCTTGTAGCTGCAGCCCCTTTCTACCCCCATAGCAAGAGAGTGCGAGAGTGCTCTGCACTGGAAAGACTTTCTCTGCAGCAGGGGTACATTCCTGGCCACGTCTGCCATTGAGAGTGGAGCTACCACAGCGGTGCTTCACAGGACTCCCTATTGGCAGCTTGGATAGGCAGGCAGGACCTGGTGCTCCCCCATACCCACACACAAAAGCAGTGCAGGCAGACTGCGGCCCCTCCCCTCCCATAGCAAGTACAAGAGTGCTCTGCGATGAAAAGCCTGTTTCTCTGCATTGGGGGTGGGTTCCCAGCTGAGCCCACCACTGAGGGTGGACTTGCTGTAGGGGTGTAACCCAATAGGTTCATTAAACCTGCTAAGGCATTCCAAAGGCAACTCAGGACCAGTACTCTTCTCCCTGGCACAGTCAGGGATTGATCATCAGAGACTCAGAGACAGGTCTATAAGCCAGCCTTAACACCCTCAGCTCTCGATTGAGAGACCTGATGACAAGGAACCAGGAAAAGAACTCCAGAAATATGAAAAATCAAAATGAAAAGACACACCCAAAAGAAAACAATAATTCCTTACCAATGGATACCAACCTAATCAAAATGATTACAATGACAGATGAAGAATTTTGAATATGGATTATAAGGAACCTCAATGAAATACAATAGAAAATAGGAATCCAACACAAAGAAGTCACAAAAGCAATGCAGGAAATGAATGAAAAATTCTCCAAAGAAATCGAATTATTAAAGAAAACCAAAACAGAACTTCTGGAAATAAATTCATTCAAGGATTTATAAAACACAGTGGAAAGTCTTAAGAATAGGATAGATGAGGCAGAAGAAAGAATCTCAGAGCTTGAAGATAACATCTTTGAGCTAAACAAGTCAGTCGAAGAGAAGGAACATACCTCAAAATTATAAAAATCATATATGACAAACCCACAGCCAACATCATACTGAAGGGAAAAAATTGAAAGCATTTCGCTTAGAACTGGAAACAGACAAGGTTGCCCACTATCACTTCTATTCAACATGGGAGGGTGGAGGAGGGGTTGGGCAAATTCACACCTGATGTGTACAGTGCACACTCTGTTGGTGATGGGCACACATATAACTTTGATTCAAACTGTACAAAAGCAAATTATATAACCAAAACATTTGTACCCCTGTAATATTCTGAAATTTAAAAAAAAAGAAGAAGCAGAAACTTATCTGTAATCCCAGTGAACGGTGAATATGAGGAATTACTGTTATCATTTTTGGCACATTTCTTTCCTGTTTTGTTCCTATTCTTTTGTGTTTATAAGACATCAGACTCAAAATATGAAAATATTCTATTTTGTATCTATTTTTGTATACTTCTTTTTTAAACTTTGTATTATTAGCCTATTGTTCTATATCATTAAAAATTTGTGTGAGCATTAGAAAAAGATAAGACATTAATGTTTTTCTTCTATAAATGTAGAGATAAATTTTTTAAATACTATTCATATGCTGATAAGAATATCATAAGATAGCATCCTTATTATCATATCTTTTGAGGACATATTTTAGGAAGCAATTTAGCAATATGTATTGAGAACATTAAGTTGTATATACATTTTGATCTTATAATTTTCTTTTAAGTAATCTTCTACAGAGAACTCCTCAAAATTAAACAAACTTTTAAACCCAAAGGTTTTGTTGCATTATTTTAAGACTGAAAAATTGAAACTAGCCTAAATCTATTAGGGGAATGTTATAAAAGTAAGGCTTACTATTAATATTATGCAGCTTTAAAAATATTTAAAAGTTTTAATTACATGAAAAATGCTAATGTAAGCAGAATATCAAAATGTAAATGCTTATGATCTCATATATGTAAAGAAAAATGGTTAAGACAAAAAACACCAGAGGAAATATGCCAAGTTTCTACCTGAATTTATGTCTGCTTGATAAAATTATTCAGTAATTTTTGGTTTCTCTTAGCTTTTCTGAATCTTCCAAATTTTTACAATGAACATATATTACTTTGACAATCAGAATTTTAAAAAACAATTTTGAAAAATTGCAACAGTGATATCCAGTAAGAATTAGATAAATTAACTTATGTATCGGAATTTATCACAGTGCCTGGTATGAGATTAGTAATCAATAAATATTGTTTTCCTTCCCTGCCAAGTCAAGATGCAGGGTAAATAGTTTAATATTTAAGAACTCAGGTTCTTTCTCAGAGAAAACTGAATTCAGATATTGGCATTCCCATTTATTAGATGTGAGACTTTGAGAAAATTAATTAATTTAGCTAAGCTTCAATGACCTCACCTATAAAATAAAAATAATAGTAATATCTGACTCATTGGATTATTACAGGAATTTTGTGGCTTTATTCTTGAAAGTTACTTATTGCAGTGCCTGGAATGCAAGCTTTCAATAAAGATTAACTGACCAGGATAATACAAGAGGTGCTAACTCACTGTCATTTCTTAAAATTGAGTAATATTCCATTGTGAACAAATACCAGATTAACTGTACACCTCGGTAAAGTCACTGAAAATCATTTAATTGTACACTTAAAAAGGAATGTCAGTTGTACGTAGATACAATTGGAGCACTATGTATGTACTCTATGGTCTACTTTGACAGAGTAGGTTTTTGAATGTAACAAGATAAGTCAACTTGAGTGGTAATATATTTTGGGAAATCAGCTCACTACAAATTGTGACTGTAAACATTGTACTGTAA